>JAVIWB010001953.1:0-269330 GCA_031893035.1 Dermolepida albohirtum | reverse complement strand
GAATAAATATCTGACAAATTATAAATTACCTGCAAGAAGAACTTTACAGAAACATTTGCCGCGTTTAAGAGAGAGGCTTGAAAATATAGCAAGAAGAGAATTGCATAATAAAAATGTGTGCATTACTGTAGATGAGACTACTGATTTAAAAAAAAATAGTATAATAAACGTAATCGTACGTATTTTATCAGCCAACACATTTTCACAGCCTTATTTGTTAGCCGGTAAACGTATACAAGCATGTACTGCGGAAAATATTCGGCAAATAATAATGAATACCTTAAAGAAATTTCACATTCATAGCACTCAAGTCTGCATGCTTGTAACAGATGGTGCTGCTACTATGTTACTACTCGGACGTTTACTAAAAGTAACTTTTCCTAAATTAATACACATAACTTGTGTACTCCATGCTCTTCATTTAGTTGCTGAAAATGTTAGAAGTAGTTATAAAAACGTTGATCATTTGATTGGATCCACCAAATAAGTGATTCTTAAATCCCCTAAACGACTTAAAGAATTTCATAAAACTTGTCCAGATATTTCGGAACCACCGGAACCCATTCTTACACGATGGGGCACGTGGCTAAATGCAGCTTTTTATTACCATAAGAATTTTCACAAAGTTAAATCCGTTATATCAAAATTTAGGCCAACCGAATCCCAAGCAATCAGAGACAGTCAACATCAATTTGAAAATCCCCAAATTCTGGAAGATCTGCATACAATATATAAGAATTACCATCCATTAGTAGAAGCAATTACAAAACTTCAAAACGAAAACGATTCGCTGCTCTTAGACGCATCACTATGCATAGTGCAAAATGTGACCGCTCATTTGCATAGTTTAACTGACGCTGCTGGTGTACGAGCTCATCAAAAATTATTAAGTGTTTTAAAAAAAAATCCGGACTTGCATGTTTTACGAACTATTTATGACAAATGTGCAAATAGTGAGCCCTGGAATGATTTTGAACAACAGCTTCTTTCTGCCAAAATTACATCAATAGACGCCGAACGATCTTTTTCTCTATACAAAAACATTTTCTCGTCGCGAAGGACGTCATTTACAGAAGCAACCGTAGAGACGTATGCAATGATGCAGATGTACAGTTACTTCCACAACACATTACCAGGGTTATGAAATTACATATTACTAGGTAAGCACTAATGGTGTAAGAATAAGTCTAGACACGGCACTGCTACAGACACTTTCGCCGCAGTTTATAATTTACACTTAAACACCAACCGTGAACCGTATTGTATTTGATGTGAATGATCTCATTCACTGCGCACCAATTGCCCGTTCTACCGTACCGCCTATGGTATTGCCACTTTCGTCGCCGCTCTAGTTATGAGCTTTAGAAACTTAACGATCATCAACTGCTGAACTCTATTACAAACCTTTATTGAGTGCAACGAGAACCAATCGTCTACGCACATTATTGGCTCGTTTCAAATTTAATCTTTCTATTTAGAAGACGATATATAATTATGTTACGTTTCATATATAATTTGTAAAAGAGAAACCAGGAATATACTAACACATTGGTAATAATATGAAGATTTACGATTCTTCAAATGTTCATATTTAATATTCTTGGAATATAAATAACCAACTAATATTACTAAATTATCTTTTTCAATTGGTGAACCCGATAATCCGAACAACATTTAATTATGTTAATTTGCATCTACACGTAATAAATATTCCTAATCATTCCGAACAGAATTTGAATAAATATAATAATTAACTATAATGAATGTTGTATTTTAAGTCAAGTAGTAATTATATCATCACTTAATTCAATATTATGGCTTCCATTAAAACAGCTAACGATAACTTTATAAACATTTCAATGGTGTTGTTTTCAATTCTTTGGACAAACGAGCCAGGAAGACCACCGTTCTTCGTGTAAAGTGACAGGGTGCCCTAAAGCTTAATGAATTTAATTGAACAGAATTTAATATGCGCCTGTAGTTGCCAGTAATAATTGTTTATTAATTAATTAATTAATTTTATGTTAGATTCGATTATTGCATTATATTTGTCTATATTATAATTTTTAATTTCAATTTTAAGTAATAAATGTAATACGAGTAATTACAATTGTAACATCTAACTTAACACCATTTTCTTCTTCATATTTAGACCACACAATAATTATCGTACTGATAATTGCAATAACAAATTTGTCATCTTCAGTAGTAATGCTAAAATAATATTAGAATAAGAAAAGTTAGTGGCATTTTCTGTAGATGAAGTGGAGACTTCAGCATAATGTTGGGGCTTTATGTATTTAGTTCTTTCGATGATGGTGATGTACTAGGTAATAAAATCAGTCGATAAAATTAATCTGGCTAATATTTACATATTCTTTTAATATTTTTCGTTTGTTAGTATTAAAAAATCAATCAATTAAGAAGAACTTCTCTTTATCGGCAAAGAAACTGATACACCGCTTCATTACGCGGAGACTTGTGAAGCTGCATCACGCAAGAAGTTTTGAAGAAAATGAGACGATTGAGCTGCGACGTCTAGCGAGTACGATGGGTGTGACAGCATATCTCGTCTAAGATCCAACAATTTTTGAATAGTGATCAAAATTTTTCTGCCGAAGATGATAGTTTTGCTATCAAAATACGTATCTACGAGGGTAGCTGCTTATATTTCGGGAACTGGCAACACTGTCAGCGTTGTCTCCGATCTGATGATTGCATCGTGAAGTTTGTCATTTTTGACAATATATTTACCTTGACAGTTTTATTATCCGGTCGCTATTTCTATTGTTGACAGTAACTTGAAAATTTTATGTCAGCGAAAAAATGGAATTAATTCGCGAACATTTTCGTGGAATTATTTTTCATAACCTTGGGCGTGGATTATCTCAACAAGAATGCATCGACGAGCTGAATTCTTTATATGGTGATGAAGCACCATCGAAAACTACAGTATAGAAAACATTAATGCAGTGTCTGAATTGATAATGCAAGACCGTCACGTGACATACCGTGGGATTGAAACATCTCTAGGTATTAGCAACACCAGCGTGCATAAGACCCTGAATGAACATTTAGCCGTTAAGAAGTTATGTTCACGTTGTACCACATCATTTAACAACCGCTCAAAACAGAGCTCGCGTCGATTGGTGCCAAGAAATGCACAAAAAATACAATGGCGGTGCTTCAAAGAACATTTATACAGTCGTCACAGGTGATGAATCTTAGATCTATACGTATGAGCCCGATAGTAAACAGCAGTCGACTGTGTGGGTATTCCAAGCCAAACCAACAAAAATTGTTCGCGCTCGAAGCACATCAAAACAGATGGTCGCCTGTCTTTTCGGAAAAAAACCGGTCATGTTGCAACCGCGCCTTTAGAGAGTTGTAGAACGGTCAATTCCGAATGGTACACAAGTATTTGTTTGCTAAAAGTTTTTGAAGAAATAAGGAAAACGAACCGAAAACGACAGATCATTCTCCACCATGACAATGCGATATAGGTCGATTCAAACAATTGGATATTTGTCATCCGCCGTACAGCCCTGATCTAGCACCCTTTGATTTTTTTGTTCCCACACGTGAAGAATAAACTTTATGGTCAACGGTTTTCTACGACGGAAGAGGCAGTTGAAGCATTCAGAACTCATATTTTAGAGAAACCGCCTTCACAGTGGCAGCAATGCTTTTCGGATTGGTTTAAACGAATGCAAAAGTGCATTGCTTTTCAAGGAGAATATTTTGAAAAGCAAGAAAACTATTTTCGATAATAAAAATTCTTTTTTTGTTTGCTATTCCGGAAATATAAACGGCTACCCTCGTATTGTAAAACTGAACGAAGCCATCTTTTGTTGCATGCTATTATTTGAGTCCGCCGTGATGAATCTATTGACATTGGTTTCTTTTCGGAAAATATCAATTTCTATTTTAAGATTATTCCTAATAACTAGGGTGTACAAAAAAGGCAATGTGTCATTGTTTTCTTTTTCTACTGTAAATTTAATCATCGGAAATTTTGAATTTAATTGTTTGACGAAATGTTCCAAGGTGCATGTGTATTGAAAATCGCGAAAATATCATCTAAGTAAGTAAGTAAGCCAAATTCTCGGAAAATATTTAGCATTATGTTTTAATTCAATTTCAAAATTACTCATGAATAAGTCCGTTATAAATGGAGAAAGACAATTGCCCATTGCAGTTCCCTGTTTTTGTTCATAGGACTTACCTTCAAACTGAAAACAGTTTTTTGTGCAGAAATTCTTCTAAATATTTTAAAGTTTCTGGAATCGTTACCGATGCAAACAATGACTTTACGTCGAATGATAATAAAATTTCCCCATCTTCTAATTTACATCCTTAGTCCTTTGAATAAGTTCTATTGAATTAGTAACTGATAGGCTTTAAAGTTTTTTGGGCAAATTTTTGTATTCATTCATTAACCACTTTGAAGTTGATCCCTGAGACTATTGGTTTCATTGAGTTGCCTGGTTTGTGTATTCTAGGCAAACAGTACAGTCTAAAGATCAACGGATTACTTACACTTAATCTAAAATTCTTGTTCGAGGTTATTAACTTTGGATAGTTTTTTAACGCGTTTTTTGTGTCTCTAATCATTTTTGGTAATGGAATTTTCGTATATTCAATATATGGCCTTTAAGTTTCTCACTCTTTGAAAATAATCGCTTTTGTCCTAAATTATTGGGTTGGCAACTAACTACTTTCGGTTTTTACTGATAGAGAGCGTTGCTTTATTTTTTGTATAACGTATGTTAGTGCTGTACTTTACCGTTTGTCGTCTGATACTAGTCACATTGACGTAACTTCAGAAGCAAGTAGTGCGTGATTTTTATTAAAGCTATTAGTTGTGGGTTAATTTTAAATGGAGTGCAGAAACGAACATTTTCGACATATTTTACTATTTTATTTTCGTAAAGGAAAGAAAGCTGCTGCGGCTCACAAAAAGATATGTGAAGTTTATGGTGCTAATTGCTTAACAGCGCACTTGTCAGAATTGGTATAAAAATTCCATTCTGGAGATTTTTCTCTCAAAGATGAGCAACGTTCTGGTCGGCCTATTGAAGTTGATGATGACCAAATCAAAGTCATAATTGAAGAGGATCGTCATATAGCTGTTCGAGAGGTTGCGGAGAGGCTACATGTATCGCAAACAACAATTGAAAAACATTTAAAATGTCTTGGGCTAGTTAAGAAGTTTGATATTTGGGTACCTCACGAATTGAAAGAAATTCATTTAACACAAAGAATCAACTTTTGCGATATGCACCTTAGACGAAATGAAACCGACCCTTTCTTAAAAAGAATCATCACTGGTGATGAAAAATGGGTCCTGTACAGTAACATAGCTCGAAAACGATCATGGAGCAAACACGATAAACCAGCTCAAACCACATCGAAAGCTAAATTGCATCCAAAAAAGATCATGCTGTCAGTTTGGTGGGATTACAAAGGTGTTGTGTTTTTTGAGCTGATTCCAAGGAACTAAACGATCAATTCTGATGTTTACTGTCAACAATTAATAAAACTGGATGAAGCAATCAAAGAAAAACGGACAGAATTATCAAATCGGAAAGGTGTAGTTTTCCACCAAGATAATGCAAGGCCTCACACATCTTTGGCAACTCGTGGGAAACTATTGGAGCTTGGCTGGGAAGTGATGCCACATCCCCCATATAGCCCTGATCTAGCACCATCTGATTACCATTTATTTCGAGGTTTGCAGAATTCTTTGAATGGTAAAACTTTCACAAATGACGATGACCTTCACTCGCACCTGGTTCAGTTTTTTGCTGATAAGGACCAGAAATTTTATGAGCGCGGAATCATGCATCTGAAAGAAAGATGGCAAAAGGTCATTGAGCAAAATGGAAAATATATAATTCAAAAAACTATTCTTTGTTTAAAAAAAAAGTGTTTTATTTTATACTACAAAACCGAAAGTACTTAGTTGCCAACCCAATACTAACTTGCTTCCCTTTATCTGCTTTTAAATAAATACCACGATTTCTTGGACTTGTAATTATAAAAGGACAGTTAAAAAAGAGTAGAATTCAAGACTATTGGACAAAAGATCCCTTGATAGAAACACTTACATTTTTCAAAATTATGGACCGTACAAGATTTCAGCAAATTTGGATGATCTTACACTCTAATGACTGTCAAATAAAAGATGAATCTGATAGACTAATAAAAAATTCAGCCTATTTTGGACCACTTTCTTCCAAAATTTCAAGAAATTTATTCTTTAGAACGTGAAGTTTTTTTAGATAAAAGAATGGTTCCT
Organism: Dermolepida albohirtum; assembly: GCA_031893035.1. Taxonomy (NCBI): domain Eukaryota; kingdom Metazoa; phylum Arthropoda; class Insecta; order Coleoptera; family Scarabaeidae; genus Dermolepida; species Dermolepida albohirtum. The sequence goes on along the minus strand of JAVIWB010001953.1, from coordinate 263,029 downwards.
TGGAGGGGAAAGCTATCATTTAGAATGTATAATCCTGCTAAGACTCTAAAATATAGGCTGTTGGTCCGGGCTGCATGCTATGTCCGGATCCTAATAAGTCTAGAAATATACTGTGCAAATTGTAAAAATTAAAAAGAATTATACTCTCAGTGAGTCAATATTTAGAAATTGTGAATTGTTATAATTTAAATGTGGTCGTATAGACTTAACCAAAATTTGATACAAGCTGTCAGCTTGATTCATTAATAGACACATGTTAGTCAAACAGCTCTTATTAGCTCCTTTTGCATATGCAGACTTTAAAAGGAATCTAGACATGATCATTGTTTGTTTACACATAGTGCATATGTTATTTCTTTGTTACATATCCAAAATAATATCGTAAAGTATTTAGAAGAACAATAAAAAAGCCACCAAACAGAAATAAAACATCACAGACGTGAGGTGAGGTCGTTCATTCATTTAATTTATACAAGAAACCAGATAATAAACGTTCTTCACATGCACATACACAAATATGTCAAGCACATGTTCTCTTTGTGTATACTAGAGCAGCTAGCGGTGAGGTTCTTCGTCGTTCGCTTCAACGATCGCTCGAAGAAGAAGCAAAAGGTAAGACCGGTTGTGTTGCCCAAGGGGGGCCGATAAGATGGCCGCCTACCACATTGCCTTAGGTATGGGCGGTTCGGATAGGTGTGCTTGCATGGTATTCACTGTAATGCTGTCTACCAGGTATCTATATCTACACATACTTGCCTCGGACCCGAACTGGTAGCCGTTTAGATTTATTTAATGTATGCATGTGTAACATATTCGAATAGTATTTATAAAGCTGTTGATAATTAGTCAGTGAAGAAATACAGAAATTATATTGGAAAATAACATATCTTCGGGGACATTTCGCGCGTATTAAATTGACGTAGATAAGTGGAGGTTCACGTGTGCAAGTTACGAATATACAATTACGTTTATGAAAAGGAAAATGCTTTATAACTCTGTAGATCTATTATATTTAAAGGTAGAAATAGTTAATAGTATCTGACAACATAATGAAAACATAAATAGAAAGAGAAATGACTCTTTGAAAGTAATCGCTTTTGTCTTATTCCATTTGTATGCTTTTAAGTAAAATTAATCTTTCAACCTAAGACTTTTAATCGAGTTTCACTCGTGTTTCCACAACTTTTTGAACGTGGTTCTAAATTCTTAATTGGCATTTCAATGCTTGCAATCACCTTCTCGGTAAGAGTATCACGTTTAAGTAAACAATATTTTAAACCTTTGTTTAACAAGTCTCCAGGACTTAAAAATTCTCAGATGAATTATCGACGACTATACCTTGTCTCAGAATAAGAAGGAGTGATTCAAATATCCCGCTAAAACGCGTAACACATAGCTTAAAAATGTAACTTACCATAAAAATGAAACATAAATAGTTGCGAATGTAGTATAGTAAATGAAAAAAAAATCATTTTAATGGAAGTATGATTGTACAAACGTTACTTTTTGGGTTAATATGCGCAAACTATGCAAAATTAAGATTAAATATTATTAAAATATAGTAAATATCAGGTGAAACTTTCTTTTCAATAGAAAAGTAATATATATATATTTGTAACTCATAAATTATTGATATTCATATCAAATTTATTTGTGAAATTCTAGGTAAAATGTGAACTACTGTTAAAATTTATTATAAAACTCCATCAAAAATACAACAAAGATTGTAAATATAGAAACACTAGCAGTACAACCAATCGGATTCACTTGTGCTTGACAATAAATCGCTTTCACTGTCACTGTTTCCAACACAAATAATAAATGGTTCCACAATATCATCCATTAACCCATATAAGTCTCGCATTCTTTTTTCTACTTTAATCACATGGTTGACACAATTCTTCCAATTATCCATTCTAACATTTGTAATTACTTCCATTAAAAGTTCTCGTACATGTGATATTTTGAATGTAGTATTTTTTGAAGTAACTTTATTTTTATTTGTACCCGAATCATTTTAATTGGATTGAGTTCACAATGATATGGTGGCAACCTCAATACAGTTTTATTTGTAGCAGCTGGCATTTGATCAGTTATAGATATATTATATTGTTCCTTATAAAGACGTACTAAATGCAATAATTCAGCACGTAACGTTTCTGCGTTATACTCAATATTTTTGGAACGTAACCAGTCTCGGATTGCAGCTTACCTACATGAAGAAGTTGGAAGACTTTCCACTCTGCGTGAATGATATGCTAAATAATAAGCCAACCAGATTATGCGTGTTGCCAGGAAAGCAAATTACGTTCGAGTCGGATATTATTTTTTGTGACTAAACTGTAACAGATATCAAAAATTACAAAGGTACAAAAAATGTCACTAACAAATGTATCTTCTCGGGTAAAAAAAAACTAAAGCTCTTAACCTTCATATCAAAAAGTTACAGGCAGAAATGTGCCACGTCATCGATGTTTCATACACTTGCGGTCTACTTATAAAGACCCAAATCATCTCAAAACACGACTTACACTTACTTGAAATGTTGTACCAAAAATAATTAAAATCGATCAAAGTGTTATGTTTTAATAAGAATTTTTTTGTTTTTTTCGAAAAACTTTAAAGCTGAATACCGGCGTAACGATGCGATTTTGGATATAGGTAAGTTTGGTTAAATCATCTTATTTTGATGCAAGGAGTTTGTGGTTAAGCCATGTCCAAGCATTTTGCAGATACCCTGTATTAACAGCATTATCTGGCAACATAGGCACTACTTGTTCAAACCATTCCTCAAAAATAATACCATTCATTTCATAATGGTAATCAGCTGATTTTCTACCTTCAAAAAGCAACAGTGCATCCTCCACAAATCCGAATTCAGATCCTATGTGGAGTATTATTAATCGCCGGCCTATACCACTAGGGCTTTTTAATCCTGTGGATAATCCTTCAACAAAAGTTTCTCGTGTACTTGCTATACTTGCATCCATCCAAACTTTTTCCTTTGTGTGTTCCTCATTTAACCATGTTTCGTCTAGGTAAAATATTGGGCGACACTCAACTCTGTAACGTTTTATTGTTGTTAGATATTTTCTTCTCCACCTGATAACTTCATCCTTTTCTATTAGCATATTTTTCTACGTACGTACGTAGACTTTCGCCGTCGTGGTCAATGTTATCTGCTACTGGGCTTCTGGACTGGAACGGCGTCACTTGTATATCTGCCGACGTTTCGTACCCATTTGTATGGGACATCTTCAGGGCTCAACTACTGCACTGGAAACTGTCCAAGAACATAAAAAAAAGTTTTCAATGCAGTAGTTGAGTCCTGAAGATGCCCCATACAAATGGGTACGAAACGTCGGCAGATATACAAGTGACGCGGTTCCAGCCCGGAAGCCCAGTAGCAGATAGCTCTTATTTAGACCTTTACTGCTAGAAAATAATCATAGTGTAATCGTAGATTGTCTACATTTAACCAAAAGTATAAGTAAATATCATATACATTTCATAAAATAAAAACCATGTGTTAAACACCTATAAGAGTCCTACATAGTCTTGTCTGTTTGAATTCCTGGAAAAGAAAAATTCTGTCGTTAAATTAAAAAAGGTTCGATGTGTAAACGGACTAGAATACATTTTAAATTATGTTAAACGCATCTACAGTGTGTGTTGGCTTTTGACGGTAAATGTCTGGTACGGATTTGTTTCTGTGCGAGTGATTAATTATTTGTTGATGATGACAACTTAGTTTTTGAACTGCGTATACAGTATACGAACATTATTGTGGAAAAGGGTTTTATTTACCTTTTTTGATTGTTTATTTTCTATTTAGTTTTTGAACTGCTATACTTATACGTGTACATGCAGAATTATATACACATATACCTCCACATATCGAACTGTTTGCTGTTCGGATAAAATTGTATAAAACATTCGCGTGTTTTATTTCAATATGCAGAGCTGTCAAAACAAAGTTATCTTAACGACGGTACTTTAGCAACATTTTTCAGCAGTATTCATTGCAATTCTTTATTTAATCCAGACTAATCAACTAAACTCGTGACAGTCCTGATATTAAAAAAAAAGAAGCATGATAAATTACACATATTTGGGTCACAAACGTCTGCAAATACAGTACACAATCCCGCGACACTCCCACATCGTACAAACCTTAGTAGGGTACTGTATAATTACAGCGCATTTGCCTTCAATGCATTCCGGTTAAAGAACGTATTTGTCGAACATTCGAGTTCTCATATCTTGCATTATCAGTGCGAAAGTAGTTAGTGACTAATGTTACGGTGTCCGCAAATCGTCATAATATGCAAATCCCGTACGAACTTGGCGTTTAAATAATTGCACACCAATAATTATTAATTGATAGTTTTGTCCGGTGATTCTTCGGAGGTGGCAATTTGGACTGACAAAGTCGATTTTACCCCGCAATCATGCCATCTATCTTGATAGTATTCGCAATTTATCAAGCAGCGCTTTGTGTGCATGTTCGTATTTGATCTGATGTTGGGAAACCGGATCGTTTTACAATATTTATTGTTGCGATTATGATTATGTCGAATTTATATATATATTAATACGTTTTAGATATACTACGTTATAATCAAGGTATTTGTTTATTTAAATAAGTGTAATTGACAGTGTAGGTAACCATTGTTTTAGTTTAAGTTGATAAATAAAGATATTTTTTTAAGGAATGAGTAAAAAAACACTGAGGAATATATAAAACAATTTGTCTAAATTTCACACTATTTTATACTACTGTGCGCAAAAAATAGTAAGACTTCTTAGTTTAAATTTCGCGCGAAAACCTATTCGTCGAAATATTTTTTTCTAGGTTGGTATGACTGTCAGTGACATCTGTGCCAAATGTCACATCAAAATAGTCATTAGTGTTTAGTATGCGCTTGTCTTTCAGAAGTACAAAAAGTGCATTCGAGATTTTTAACATACAATGAGTGAAATTATTCAACAAAGAAGTTTCATTAAATTTTGTGGACAGAATCAAATTTCTGGCACCGAAACGTTCAGAATGTTGCAAAAGGTCTTCGGTGATAATTGTTTGTCGCGAGCAAGTGTTTTTGATTGGTACAAATTATTCAAAGAGGGTCGAGAACGCGTTGATTACGAACCACGTCCAGGACGGCCATCAACATCAACTGATGATCAACACGTCAATAATCAAGGAATTGGTGCTTGAGAATCGACGATTAACAGTCAGAGACCTTACTGGCATCGTTGGAATAACGAAAGGATCAGTGAAAACCATTTTGAAAGATCATTTGGGCATGAGAAAAGTGAAAGCACGATTTGTTCCAAAATCATTCAATTTTTTCGATAAACAGCGTCGCGTTTACATCTGTGAAGCAATGCTTTCCGACTATCAAGACAAAATGAAAGGCATCATAACTGGAGATGAGACTTGGATTTACGCTTATGACCCGGAAACAGACGATCAATCGGCCGAATATCGTATCAAAGGTGAGCCGAAGCCCAAAAAACCACGTAAAAGCAAGTCAAAAATCAAGGTTATGTTGACAGTTTTCTTCGATTATCGAGGTGTGGTGCACTCCGAATTCCTTCCGACCGGCCAAACTGTCAACAAAGAATACTATTTGAGTGTTATGCGTCGTTTGCGCAATGCTATTCGTAAAAAGAGGCCAGAATTATGGGCCGACAACTCTTGGTTTTTGCACCACGATAATGCACCGTCGCATACTGCATTAATTCTTCGTGAGTTTTTCGCCAAATTTTGAACCAATATCGTGCCGCAACCACCGTATTCGCCTGATTTAGCTCCGTGTGACTTCTGGCTATTCAGCAAACTCAAACAACCGCTCCGGGGAAATCGTTTTGAGTCAATTGAAGACATTAAACGTGAATCGCTACGCGCATTGAAGGCTGTTCCTGAAATTGACTTTCACAACTGTTTCGAGAATTGGAAGAATCGTTGGCACAACTGTATTGGGGCCAGGGGGGATTACTTTGAGGGGGACGAAATAGATTTGGAAGAATAAATTAAGAATTTAAAAATTATGAACAAAGTCTTACTATTTTTTGCCCACAGTAGTATATTAACTGCAACTAGTTTCGTCTGTTAGGATATTATGAAGCAATTACAGTATAATTAAATGATATGGCATTTACTTGATAAAAATCCAAAACAAAATTAAACATAAAAACTCAGTTGTGTGATTTTCACAAAAAATCTTTTTTGAAAAATAGTAACAACTGTTTCGTCAGCACTGTAACTTGTTCAGACTCAAATGTAAATTTAACACAAACATTGTATATATATATACGAGGGTGGTCTGGAAAATTTCCGACCTCAACGTGAAGATGGCAGCACTCATCAATAAAGTCTAGAGAATGTAGTTGCGTATCTATTGTCAGGTACTCACCAAAGTTTCAGTCATTTTGGATGCGCAGTTGTTATTTGACAGTCGTTTCAGTGAGTCGATGTGTGTGTTTTTGTGAAAATGGAAAAAATCGAGTATCGAGCTGTCATTAAATATTTGTTTTTGAAAGGAAATACGCCTACGAAAATCAAAGCTGAGTTGGACTCTGTGTATGGGGACTCTGCACCATCATTTACCACAGTGAAATTTTTGGGCTGCTGAATTTAAACGTGGCCGTAAGAGCTTGAGAGACTATGAACGTTCAGGACGTCCAAAAACTGCAATTACTGACGATAATATCGCTAAAGTTCACCAATTGGTGCTAGACGATCGTCGAATTAAAGTGAGAGAGATAGCAGAAGCTATGAATATGTCCAAAGAACGTGTTTCTCACATGTTAAATCAAGATTTAGGCATGAGAAAGCTGTCCGCGCGTTGGGTGCTACGTTTGCTGACGTTGGACGAGTCACGTTGGAAACTACAGAAGGTGTATGGCAAGAATGCATCTTAAATCCGCTCTTGTTTAAAGTGATCTTGGATGAAAGAACTAAAGAAATAGAGAACATGTCATAATATCAGAGATTATCTACGCAGATGATATGATCCTAATTGACAAAGTATATAGTATATGGATTGTGATGTTGTTTACATCACAATTTATAACGAACACTTGGAGGCTTTAGGAATGAAAATAAACAGAAACACTGTTAGTCCGAGCGGAAGGCAAACAACATGAAATTGAACTTCATGGGACAAATCTAGGACAAATAAAGAATTTCCAGTACCTAGGCACAAAATAATACAGAACGGGTCATTAGAAGACGAAATGAATGAAAGAACTGGAGCGACGGGAAGACTATTCAGGACATTCCAAAGCAAAAAAGAGATTGCAAAGTAGGCCAAAGTAGAAGTGTTCAAATAGGTAGTAACTCCAATTGTAACTTATGGATTACTATCATGGGTCGTTACAGGAAGGCAGAAGGATAAAATATAAGGTGTCGAAATGAGGTTCTTGAGAAGAATAGAGTCTAAGATAAGAAAGCACAAAATAAGAAATGCTGTCTTTAGAGAAACAATGGCAACAACACCTATTTGAACAACAGTAGAAGAAATGTAGTTAAGGTGGTTTGGACATTTGATGCGCATGGATCATACAAGAATGGTAAGAAGAGTGTATGAAGCAAGAACCCAGAGCAGAAAGCGCAGAGGCAACCGAGGAAAACATGGGCAAAAGAAGTGAGAAAAGTGACAGAAAGAACGGAAGTAAATAGGAAAGAAGTGCGAAGGCAGAACAGGAATAAGTGAAGGAAGTATGGAGAAGAAAATCAACGGAAATTTAACTCAGATCCTCCCACCGCCCTCCCGTCTGTCACTCGATAAGGGTAGATTAATTAATTAGTTAGTAAGTTATCTTAATGTTTATTAATCCAACTCCAACATTTGTCTACCACCTTTTGGTAGATTGCGAATAAATAAAAGAAATATTTGGATATTACTTTCCATAACTTAACAACATTAAGAAGGAGCCAAATAAAATAAATTTATGACTAGCTTATCATTTATTGGGAAAATACATCCTCAATTATGAACAAGAAACACACACAAATTACGCCAAAAAATTACAGAACAGTCCCAGTTATTAACATGTACGGCACTTTATGGCAAGACAAAGTGCAATGTTCATCATTATCCCCATTATCGGCAGTGCAATCATCATCGTCATATCAAATTACACAGTGTTTCCAATGCGTCGGTCGTAAATATTGCGGATCCAGGCGATAAGAACGTCCCGAATGCAAAATCGGAAAGGTCGAAAAACGAGAAATGCACGTAGTGTCGGGTGGAATTTTGTTTCTACTCGATTAATTACCGCATGAAATATTATTGCAACACGAAAAAGAAGGTGTCTCCTTGTAAATCTGCGACTGCGGGCGAGCAATTGCAGAGAAGGCAATTTCGACTACTTTAGATAAGAGGTTCCGTTTGAATTGGCGTAACTAAAGGTAAATGAAGTACTGGATTATTACGGGATGTTAATTAGTGGTTAAGTTGACTTCAAGCGGACAAAAATAAAGACGAATGGTTAGTTCTTTCGAACTAGGAAAGAGATTTAAATAATCAAACAACAATGCGATAAAATAGTAACTTCAATTTGAATTATTGTTTCAGTTGCATGTCCACTATATGATTTATGCCAAGGTGTTCTGTCCATATACGCGTTGTGACAACGCAGATGTACAGTAAAAGGTTTACGATGCGTACGAAAATATATCTGCCGAATTACGAGTATAATAATAATAATAATATTGGGTTGGCAACCAAGTACTTTCGGTTTTTACTGAATTGGTATAAAAAATTCCGTTCTGGAAATTTTTCCATCAAGAGGATCGTCATATAACTGTTCGAGAGGTTGCGGAGAGGCTACGCACACAACAATTGAAAAACATTTAAAATGTCTTGGGCTAGTTAAGAAGCTTGATATTTGGGAACATCACGAATTGAAAGAAATTCATTTAACACAGAGAATAAACTTTTGCGATATGCACCTTAGACGAAATGAAACCGACCCTTTTTTAAAAAGAATCATCACTGGTGATGAAAAATGGGTCTGTACAGTAACATAGTTCGAAAACAATGATGGAGCAAACACGATAAACCAGCTCAAACCACATCGAAAGCTGAATTGCATCCAAAAAAGATCATGCTGTCAGTTTGGTGGGATTACAAAGGTGTTGTGTTTTTTGAGCTGCTTCCAAGGAACCAAACGATCAATTTTGATGTTTACTGTCAACAATTAATAGAACTGGATGAAGCAATCAAAGAAAAACGGCCAGAATTGTCAAATCGGAAAGGTGTAGTTTTCCAACAAGATAATGCAGGCCCTCACACATCTTTGGCAACTCGTGGGAAACTATTGGAGCTTGGCTGGGAAGTGATGCCACATCCCCCATACAGCCCTGATCTAGCACTATCTGATTGCCATTTATTTCGAAGCTTGCAGAATTCTTTGAATGGTAAAACTTTCACAAATGGCGATGACCTTCACCACTCGCACCTGGTTCAGTTTTTTGCTGATAAGGACCAGAAATTTTATGAGCGCGGAATGCAGCTGAAAGAAAGATAGCAAAAGGTCATTGAGCAAAATGGAAAATATATAATTGATTAATAACTATTCTTTGTTTAAAGAAAAAAGTGTTTTATTTTATACTACAAAACCGAAAGTACTTAGTTGCCAACCCAATAGTAACACTGGCAGTTAGAGTATATCTCGTTGATAACATATAGTACAAAAACAGATATTTTTCCAACAAAGCAGTTAAGATTTGTATTCGATTAGATGCAATGCGCGTAATACATGAGGGATTTTTTTCTTTGATTTTATTTATTCCTTATATATACATATATTCCATAATAATTATATTCATTAATATAGGGTGTTTTTTTAGAGCTTGAGAAATTAAAATGATAATATAAGACAGAAATATTGTTGGAATGAAATTTTTTTATTATAATCTGGTAGATAATTTCATGGCATTTATTTTTTAAATACGATTTCCGGCATATGTCCGCCGCGGCTACGAGTTACATGGTCCTTTCGATCAGTCCAATTTTTGACTACTTTTTCCAATAAATTTGGCCGTATGGCGTCAATGGTGGCTTGAATATTGGTTTCCAATGCTTCAAGAGTTGCTGGTTTGTCGGCATAAACCGATGACTTAACATAGCTCCATTAAAAGTAATCCAGAGACGTTAAATCGCAAGAACGAGGCGGTCAGTGAATAGGACCACTTCTGGAGTTATCACCAAATTGATTTTGCAATAAATCGATTATTAAGTGCACTGTATGGCAAGTTGCGCCGTCTTGTTTGGACCAAATGTCGTCGATGTTTAGCTGATTAATTTTTGGAAACAAAAATTCAGTCAACATGGCTCGATAGCGCTCGCCATTCACCGTAACGGCAGCTCCTTCCTCATTTCGAAGGAAATAAGGACCGATGATGCCGCCAGTGTGTAAACCGCACCAAACAGTCAATTTTAATGGATGTAATGGTGATTTGTTAACGGCTCGAGGATTGTCTTCGCTCCAAATACGGCAATTTTGCTTATTGACGTACCCATTTAACCAGAAATGAGCTTCATCATTAAACATAATTCTTTGATAAAAATGCTCATCTTCGGCCAGTTTCAAATGAGCCCAATCAGAAAAAATGCGACGCAAACGATGGTCGTTTGGTTTCAATTCTTGCACGAGTTGTATTTTATAGGCACGTAACCCAAAATCCTTACATAAAATTTTACACGCAGTCGAAGGACAAAGGCTAACAAGTTGAGAACGACGACGACTCGACATTTCAGCGTCTTCTTCAATACTTCGCGCTACAGCAGCAATATTCTCTTCGGAATGCACATTTCTTTGTCTTGTTGATGGTTTTGAAGCGAGAAGAGTAAAATTAGTGCGAAAACGATCAACAACTGCACGAATTGCTTGCTCACTAGGCCGATTATGTTGACCGTAAAATGGACGAAGTGCTCTATGAACTTCGCGAACAGATTTATTTTTTTCAAAGTAAAATTCCACAATTCGGAAGCGTTGTTCTGGCGTTAAACGATTCATGACAACTTTCCAAACCTTACTGAACAGAAATGTCGACACAGTTTGACATTATCAACTGTCAAACCATAGTTATCGATATCGATAGTTCTAAGGCAGTTTAAAAAACACCCATTATTTAACTAGAATTTCAGATTAATTTATAAAATAACAATTCTGATAATGCGATTTTATGTATAACGTATATATAAATATATGTTTTTGTGTAAATGTTATGATCTAATTGTTTAGATCTAAATTTTGTCGTTGGTCGATTTCTTGTTGATATAATAGGCGATTATGTTAGAATACAAAATATTTTCTACCAGACTTCTGACTCTGCCCCCGTCCACTTGATATCAAGCCATGACCGATAGTATCAAAGATATTTAAATAGATCATTAAATGCATAAAAGATTTCCATTACCGATTTAACAAATTATGTCTATAGTTATATTTAGTACTGCTATTGTACAATCAATAAAATTATAAAATTTTATGCTTCTTAAGGTCAACAATTAACTACTCCACAACAATCTTTTCGACGACTTTCAAGAAAATGAAGAGAATACTAATCAACCGCCAAGTAGGAAGATTAGAATGACCATTATGGTTTTGAAATGTGATCGGGTAATAGCACGCTCACAAGATGATGGTAATTTGTTTCATTTTCTTGTATTCGTATGATTTGATGTAAGTAAAATCTTCGTCAGCACGAGTAGTTAAAAACTTTGCACGTCTGAAAGTAGAAATTTGGAGAAAACATTAAATTGTTTGATTTCTTCCAAGCACGACATGTACGAGGGAGCGTTCTTATATTCGCGGAATGGGGGACAAGGGGTGGAAATAAAAAAACCAAATTATTTTTCTTTTTCAAATATTCACCTGCAAGACGGATACATTTTTCACGTCTTTCAATTAATTTATTTATACCCTCATAAAAAAATGATTTCTCTTTATCTGCAAAATACGCCAAAACTGCCTCTTTGACTTCATCATCGGCAGTAAATTTTTTACCCCGCAGCTCTTTTTTCATTTTCGGAAACAGGTAATAATCACTCGGGGCCAGGTCTGGGCTGTAGGGTGGGTGATTCACAATTTCGAAGCCCACCTTATGCAGGGCAGCTAACGCAACGCGGCTCTTGTAGACGGGCGCGTTGTCGTGCAAAAGCAGAACACCTTTTGTCAATTTTCCCCGTCTTTTCTCTTTAATGGCTTCTTTTAGTCGCTCTAATATTGAAGCGTAATATTCTCCGGTTATAGAAACACCTTTATCTTCATAATCAATCAACAATATTCCTTCCGAGTCCCAAAATACCGTTGCCATGAGTTTCCCAGCAGATTGTGACACTTTAAATTTCTTGGGAGGTGCTGTGCCCTTTTTATGCCACTGCATGGAGTCTTGTTTGGACTCAGGTTCATAATGATGAACCCAAGTTTCGTCTCCAGTAACAATTCCACTCAATACACCATCCTTGTCTTCATTACAGAGGTCCAAAAATGCACGCGAACACTCTACGCGCTGTTGTTTTTGCGGCGGCGTGAGCATTCTCGGCACCCATCTTGCGCTGACCTTAGACATGCCGAGATGATCGTGTAGGATTTTAAAAATTGTTGTGTCGGATACTCCAACCATTTCTGCGAGTTGTTTCTTCTTTAGTCGAGCATCTTCGAGTACAATTTGTTCAACTTTTTGGATAAAAAATTGATAATTTAAATCGTATACTTTTTTTTGTGGTAGCAACTATACATCTAGCAGGACAAACACAAACTTCTATATATTTCTTTCTTTCGTTAATTGTTTGTTTGTACGATAGAGGGAAGTATGTTTTTCCCTCATTGTTTCAGTTATTAAATATATTGTTTTCATATGGCCTGCGTGAAAGTAATTAATTTAGCATTTAAGAATCATTTTAATAAAAAGCACATGTTTATAAAAGCATAAAGTTTATACATTAGTGAATAGACCACATTTTTAAACCAGGCAGCCGTCTAGAAAGTGACAGATACAGATTTGAGTCCTGCTTCGATGAGGAAATTTTCAATTAATTTCTGCAATTAGTAATAACAAGCAAATGTTTTCCTTATAGATGGATTGAGCGAAATGGACCAATATCATGGCCTGCAAGGTAGCCGGATATGATACCCATTGACTTTTTGTTTGGGATTACGAGGGTGGCCGTTTATATTTCGGGAATAGCAAACAAAAAAAAATTGTTATTATCGAAAATAGTTTTATTGCTTTTCAAAATATTCATCTTGAAAATCAATGCACTTTTGCATTCGTTTAAACCAATCCGAAAAGCATTGCTGCCACTGTGAAGGCGGTATCTCTAAAATATGAGTTTTGAATGCCTCAACTGCCTCTTCCGGTGTAGAAAACCGTTCATCGCGAAGTTTATTCTTCACGTGTGCTAGATCATAGGTGTACTGCGGATGGCTCATCATTCAATGTTTTGCCCGGTCAAATATTCAATTGTTTGAAGCGACCTGTGAGAGCTATGTGGTTTCCAGTTTGTTTTCCTTATTACTTCAAAAACTTTTGGCAAACAAATAGTTGTGTGTACCATTCGGAAGTGATCGTTCTGCAACTCTCTGAAGGCACGGTTGCAACGTGACCGTTTTTTCCGAAAAAAACAGGCGACCATTTCTTTTGGTGTGCTTCGAACGCGAACAACTTTTGTTGGTTTTGGCTCATCTTGGAATAACCACACAGTCGACTGCTGTTTGCTATCGGGCTCATACCTATAGATCCAAGATTCATCATCTGTGACAACTTTGTAAATGTTCTTCGAAGCACCGCCATTGAATTTTTGTGCATTTCTAGGCACCAATCGACGCGAGTCCTTTTTTGAGCGGTTGTCAAATTATGCACGCTGGTGTTACTAATACCTAGAGATGTCTCGATCTCTCGGTATGTCACATGATGGTCTTGTATTATCAATTCAGACACTGCATTAATGTTTTCCAACACAACAACATTTGTGGAACGACCTGCACGAAATTCATCGTCCAAAGAACGCCTTCCAAGTTTGAATTCACTGTACGAACGATATACTGTAGTTCTCGATGGTGCTTCATCACCATATAGACCATTTAGCTCATCGATGCATTATTCTTCTTCTCATTTGAGATAATCCATGCTGAAAGTTTTGAAAAATAATTGCACGAAAATGTTTGCGAGATTCCATTTTTTCGCTGACATAAGATTTTCAAGCTACTGTCAACAAGAGAAATAGCGATCGGATAATAAAACTGTCAAGGTAAATATATTGTCAAACATGACAAAGTTCACGATGCAATCATCAGATCGGAGGCAACACTAACAGTGTTGCCAATTCCCGAAATATAAACGGCTACCCTCGTATTACAATTACAAATATTTTCAACATATTTCTAACTTGTGTGTTGCTTAATTGTATTGAAATAAAGAACTTTCAAATATATACCTATGAAATTATTAAATAATAGTGTTATTGTGTTTAACAGTAAGTACTTCATTTATTTTTCAAAGTAACACATAACCAATTTTATACGTTTCATATGGAATTTACTTCCGATGTTTATTGTTCATATACATGGTTCTTCGAAAAATTTGATAAAACGTTTATAATTTTTAAACTTTTCACTTTTTAAACTAATAATGAATATTTCTCCTGCATTAATAAAAGTTAGATCTAAATCTAAGACATTTAAATAAATGAAACAAGAAAATAATATAACATTTCGTTACGTCCAATTATCCTCATTCTAATTCTTCGTCTTCCTTTCTGCTCTTAATCTTCGATAGTGTACAGTAGCATGTATAATAATAAGAAATACCCAAGACCATGCAATTATATATTTGAAATTACAATGATTATGGTGCACAGGGCATCGAGGCGATCCGAAGAGATAGTCGCGATAAGAACAGAGCTGGGTCTCAGTCGACGTGGTCCTGTTTAATTCATGAATTCAGTGACAGACGCATTATTTATTAATTTTCAATGCCACCGGTCGATTCGTATCGTACTTATCGGGTGTTTTATTTATTGCTCGCGAGATACTAGGGCCTGCAGATGAGGAGATATCGCGAACTTAACGGTTGGTTAAAAGCGATGACGAAAAAACATAAATAAACGGTAGTAGGGATATTTAAGCCAGTTCTCATGTGGATATACGTATGTGTATATTCGTTTTTTATTTCTTTTTTGGTCTTTTTTAACGTTGCCGATGTTCCATGATCAATTTAGTTTACAAAATACATGTTAGGTACTTCATATTTAAACGACGTTGTAATTTGTGTGAGAAAGAACTTTTGACGTAGATTTCACGAGTGAACTTTAAAAGTGCAGTACAACTTTGCTTATGCTTATGCAACTTATACTTTGCGTATTCTGTACACGCATTTCGACAACTAAGTCCCCATCATCAGCAGATAGTTATTCGCATAATTTAAAAATTACGAGAAACGAATCTAGAGTGTGTGTTTGGCTTTTGACGGTTAATATCTGGTATGGATTTGTTTCTGTGTTTTACCGCGGATTCTGGTGCGACACTGTGACTAAGTATCCGCTGATGATGACAATTCAGTTGTCGAAATGCGTATATAGAACACATACATTATTGTGGAAAGAGTTTTGATTAATTCAATCAACCATAGTAAAATTTACCTTGAATAAATATGCTGCCGTAAGAAATTTATAAGTATTTCGGGTTTGAACGAAATACAAAAAATTCACATACAACAAAACAAATTAATAGAAAATATGATGAAGACATTGCAGTTAAAATTTAATTTCAGACACGTTTAAAGCAATTAATATTCATAAAATGCAAAAGATGACCGGGGGAATACACAAAGAATTGAAACACTGTAAATTCTATATTTATATGACTACATTACTTGCTGTTTTTTTTTTAAATAACAATCAAGACATGTACAATATTTCTATTACGAAATGACTATTAACTAATCAAGACTTTGCTGCAATACTAAATATTAAAATAAAATGTAAGAGTGAGGCAAACACACAGTGTGCGTCTGGCTCTCGACGATGTAATTCTAGTACGGACTTTGCACACTGTCATTAATTATCTGCCGATGACGACAACTTAGTTGTTGAAATCATATACAGAATTCGATAATGATTGTCAAAAGGGGTTTTATTAACCTTAATTGATTAATTTAATCATAGGTATACAGTCTCCATCAAAATTTACATAAGAGTTTATATGCACAATAAAGTCATTATTTAGCATGCAAAGGTCAAAGACAAAGTTAATAATGATAATTTAGTCAAACAATGAAGGTCGTCTGGCTCATTACAGGGAGAGCCAATAAAGGATCTAGAATTAGCTTCTTTCTTCTCTGCCCATGATAAATAATACTAAGGTTACATAGTGTTACTTAGCCAAATAATAACCTAACCTATCACGAAATGATCGCCTGATATTTTCGAGCATTCTAGGAGTGATCGTTTCGTTTCTCAGAACTTTTTCTTGCAACTATCCTAAAGTGTTTGCCCTTTCAAATTGATATAGCTTTCCTTGTACATAACCCCATAGGAACAAATCACAAGTAATCTAGGAGGCTATTTTATCGTACAATTTCCGGCAATAACACGATTAAGGAAGGTGTTTTGCAAAAATTTCGTTACTGCTTTAAAGTTATGCGCTTGAACAAAATTTCTTCGAAATTGGCATGAATGTTACGGACTGCAAGAATAATCTCATTTTACAACAAATTTTGCACCAATAAAAGAAATCCTATAATGCTGTTGCTTAGTATATCCATCCAAACATTAAGATTTTGGGGATACTGCTTTTATTGAAACGAAGATGTTTATTTTCCTTGGACCAATACCATTATGATCACCACAAATTGGTAAAGACAACCAATCTGAGAATAAAATATTTTCTATAATATAAATATTTATTTCGATTAGCAATTTTAATCATGGTTTCAAAAAATTCCATTCTTCTAAGATTGTCCTGGGGGAAAATGTCTTGGCTTGTTTGAATTTTGAAACATTTCTACGTATGAACATCTCCCACTTCTGTCTCCTTCCTATTGAGATTCATAGGGATTTGAGGTTGTTCAATCACTTTTTGGCATTTTCTGCAATTTCCAACCACACATCCGCATTTTTCGAATGCATTTACGATCTTATCAATCATTGTACAAGATGGGTACCTCAATCGGTATCCACAACAGCAAATCAATCAGAAGATTCTTTATTCTTTAACCTATATTTAAGTGTTGCTCATATTACACTGCCTTTTTTAAATTCACAAGAAACCTATTTACAAGAAACCTATCATAGGTTTCTTATGAAAGCCAGCGTGTGTTAGCTTTTCGCAGAACGGGTACGCCCTGTGATTAATTACCTACTAATGATGACAACTCAGTTGTCGAAATATGCAGAGTTTCTCATTATTAATATTACCACGGTAATATTTAAATACTCTAACTCATTCACGTACCGTTTCTTCGTTCGTAGTGTTTTCTTCGTACGCTTTACTAAACTGCCGAGGAATTTCAATCGCTTTCACCCCTGTTCTATTCAGAAAACGAAAAACAGTGCGTATTTCAGAATCGGTATGATTTTTCATTGTCTGAAGCACTTTAAATACACGTAAACGCCAACACAAACTAATGTTTCCGTACTGGCGTCTGTGACCAACCAATAAATGTAGGTACTCACTGTACATGCGCGGAACGACGATCGTAACGATTCAGTGGCAATATTTAAACGACTCTTGCTTAAAAAACATGCCTCGTATATTATTCTTGTTATAATAGTTATGATTTTTACCAGGTAATTTCTGCTCGAAGCAAAAAGAGAGTACTTAATTTTGAGCCGTTTGATAATTGTTTTATCTTTCCTTGCTATTACATTTGATATTATATGAATCGTAGCTAAGTCCTCAGTTTGAAATATAAGAATTTACATGGAACTTAGATGTCATATGTCGTTCTCACACAATTTACTCAATTATTGTGAATAATTGATTCGGTTGTCGTTTAACGAATACATACATATAACACATATATGTATTTTTCATATTTCAAGTCGGGCGCGCAATAGTGCTCTCCGACAGCGAACTCCGCACTCTTTCTGAGGTAATTGCTTCCAATAAAAGAAGATTAAAAGTTTACTTCTCTATAATTTCAGAAAGTTCCGGGAAAAACTCATAGACCGTGCTTCTCTTCACCGGTCTTGGCCTCCTCTGCATACGTACACCACAATATACGTTTATTATAATGGCGTAATTGAGTCAAATTATCTTGACTACATGAAAAAAGTTAATTCAGATCGGGGCTGTGTGCCAAACTGTGAAAGCGACGACGCGACATATACGAGGGTGTTGTATGTAAAGTGAGAATGAATCGCGAGGTTAGTTCTGTTTGAGCCGTCGGAGTGTAAACGAGTTTTGATAATTTAAATTGGGAAGGGAATTAAATCCGGGGACATCGACAAATTGACGTATTTCTCATGGCATTTGTTTTTTCTGAGAAAGACAAATGAAGATTAATTTTGATGAATATTCAAATTATTCGGTCAATGTAATTATTATATTTTACATTGCGCATAGTCCATCTGTTTCTTCAATTTTTTAAAAATAAATAATAGTAGCCATTTCGATTTAAACTCCCATGTTTCCATTTAAATTTAATTGTTCCACCGCCAACTTGGATGGAAATGGAAACATTGTACAGACCTGATATAATAGCAAACCAAGTATCACAATAATATCTTTCCATATTATCGATTATACTTTGATTATTGAAAATATCATCCAGAATTTAAGAAGTTGTATTCAGTAAAGTTGGGATATTTTTCCAGCGGGTTAGGATCGTAACAAGGCGAGTGTACGAGCAAAGAGAAGATCTTGTGATGCATGCGTTACTTATATCACCTATGTTTTGTTTTATAAATAACACACATCGTTCACAGCTGTTGCTGAGTAGCGTAAAATGGATAAGGCTGACAAAATGTCCACAGCATGACGTAAATTTTCACATTTTTCTCGGAGGGAAGACGTACGCCGTGCAAAGAAGTTCTTATATTTAGAAATTGGAAGCTCGACATCTACTGATGCAATACGCACCTATTTAAAATAATGTTTAGAAATAGATAACGGATCTATACACGCAGAATCACACATTTGTCTTAAGTTGAAACCTCTGTTTATATTTATATTTTTAAAACACGCATTTTTCTTATGTCACTTGTAGAACATAGCAGTGCGTGTACATCGTTCACAATTTGGATTGAATCCACTAACGATAACTCAGTATTTTGGAATTTTTCGATTGAGTCAAATAAACCTTTATAATTGTCGTAAGTTTGTTTTAAATCGGTTTCGACAGAAGTATTTTCAAATTTTTCTGGCATGTCTTAATTGCTGCAGCTTCGAGTTTGAATCGTAGAACCATTGAATTTATTTGTTGGAAATTCTTGCAATAATAGAAAGCCGCTTTCACCCATGTTAATTGTCGTGGAGTATTGGCTCTGGTGGCACAGGAATAGCAGGGCACCTTCTGTGGAATTCTCGAATTCGTTTGGAAGATTTCAAAAACACTCTTCTGGTATTTGCAGTTAATACATCCACCTCTGGATAACATTGTCGAATACTTTGTGTTATAAGGTGTAAAGCACGAACTTTACACGTCACATGTAAAAGTCCTTCGCACTTATCTCTAAGGAAACTGCCTACACTACACATTGTCGCTCACAAATATCAACAGTTAGTCGAAACTGTTTTAGCGTATCCAGCACTACCTTTATAATTGCTTCGCTAGTGGGAAATGCCGCTTTAATAGGATCTAGAATCCGCGCTATTATATTTAAAATTGAATTTTTTTTTAATCCGCCGTTTCGTCGACACATAACCACAGCTGTTTATCTTTTACTACAGCTTTCATTATGTTTTTCATGTTGTTACGCACAGTTGGCATATGGCTCTGTAACGCACTCTGAGATGGTAACTTCGAGTTGGAATTGTATTTATTCCAGAAGTCATGAAACAGTTGCTTATCAAGTAGATGAAGTCTTATGAAAATTATTTCTGACACGCTATTTTTCTTGTTTTGGTTTTGTAGACTCTTTCTATAATTTTTACAGTCGCATTTGTCCCAGCACAACAACGGTTTATCACACATCTTATAGTACTCGTATATCTTAGTATCATTATAATATAAATCGGGAAATTCATCAAAAAACTTTCGCACCGCGTGGAAATAAAAAAGCCAAATTATTTTTCTTTTTCAATATATTCACCTGCAAGACGGATACATTTTTCACATCTTTCAATTAATTTATTTATACCCTAATAAAAAAATGATTTCTCTTTGTCTGCAAAATACGCCGAAACTGCCTCCTTGACTTCATCATCGGCAGTAAATTTTTTACCTCGCAGCTCTTTTTTCATTTTCGGAAACAGGTAATAATCACTCGGGGCCAGGTCTGGGCTGTAGGGTGGGTGATTCACATTTTCGAAGCCCACCTTATGCAGGGCAGCTAACACAACGCGGCTCTTGTGGACGGGCGCGTTGTCGTGCAAAAGCAGAACACTTTTTGTCAATTTTCCCCGTCTTTTCTCTTTAATGGCTTCTTTTAGTCGCTCTAATATTGAAGCGTAATATTCTCCGGTTATAGAAACACCTTTATCTTTATAATTAATCAACAATATTCCTTCCGAGTCCCAAAATACCGTTGCCATGAGTTTCCCAGCTGATTGTGACACTTTAAATTTCTTGGGAAGTGCTGTGCCCTTTTTATGCCACTGCATGGAGTCTTGTTTGGACTCAGGTTCATAATGATGAACCCAAGTTTCGTCTCCAGTAACAATTCCACTCAATACACCATCCTTGTCTTCATTACAGAGGTCCAAAAATGCACGCGAACACTCTACGCGCTGTTGTTTTGCGGCGGCGTGAGCATTCTCGGCACCCATCTTGCGCTGACCTTAGACATGCCGAGATGGTCGTGTAGGATTTTAAAAATTGTTGTATCGGATACTCCAACCATTTCTGCGAGTTGTTTCTTCTTTAGTCGAGCATCTTCGAGTACAATTTGTTCAACTTTTTGGATAAGTGCTGGCGTGGTCACCTCAATGCTCCTGCCCGGCCTCGGGTCGTCTTCAAGGGATTCCCTTCCTTGTTTAAATAAACTATGCCACTTGTACACCATGGTTTTTCCTGGACAAGAGTCGCCGTAAACCAATGACATCTCATTCATTATGGTCGCGACTGATTTTCCTTGCCTGGTAAGGAACTTTATAACGGCACGATATTCGATTTTTTCCATATTTCACTTTTCACTCCTGATTATGTTACTTGGTTGACGATAGCTCAAAGACTAACTGTCTAATAACAATGAAACTTCGTATTTATACTAATCATGAGTCGCTGCATAGGCCACGCCCCCAATGCGCCTACTCATCCCTCTACAACCCGCTCATTCCGCGAATATAAAAACGCTCCCTCGTATGTATTTGTAAATCATAAATTATTGATATTTATGTCAAATTTATTTGTGAAATTCAAGGTGTAATATAAACCGTTAAAATTTATTATAAAAGTACATCAAAAATACAACAACAAAGATTATAAATATAGAGACATTAGCGGCGTAAACTAAACGGATTCACTTGTGTTGGACAATCATAAATCACTTTCACTGTCACTGTTTCCAACACATAATAAATGGTTCCACAATATCATCCATTAATTCATCTAAGTCCTACATTTTTTCTATTTTAATCACATGATTGATACAATTTTTCCAAGTATCCATTGTAACATTCGTAATTACTTATATCTATCTTACTTTATATCAAAAGTTCTGTAGATGTTATATTCTTAATGTAGTACTTTTTGAAGCAACTTCACTGTTTATTTGTGCCAAATCATTCCAGTTGGATTGAGATTATAATGATTTGGTGGTAACCTAAATACAATTTTATTTGGAGCATTTGCCATTTGATCAGTTACATATAAATATATTATATTGTTGACTCGAAACTGTACTGCCTGGTGGCCTAATTGGTAAGGCAGCCGACCAGCAATCGACAGATACAGATTCAAGTTCAGCTCCAGCGTAGAAATTTTTAATTAATTTTTGTGATTGTAATCAACAATGTTCCAGCACCAAATACTAATTTTCAAAAAATAAAATTATTCAGCAAAATTCTTTAATACTTGGTGAATATCATAATACATTTGAAAAGAATATTTTTATTTATTAATTAGCAAACAAACCAAACACTAAACTGCCAACCAAGATTCTCCTTACAAAACCGCATAAAAAAGAAACAATTACACACGAAGTACTTAAATGGAACAATTTGTCGCCCCATCACTCATTTTATTTTTGTATTTAAAAGTACACATTCTATTTAATAATACAGTAAAATAGAGT
This sequence comes from Dermolepida albohirtum, assembly GCA_031893035.1. Lineage (NCBI taxonomy): Eukaryota > Metazoa > Arthropoda > Insecta > Coleoptera > Scarabaeidae > Dermolepida > Dermolepida albohirtum. Next base: position 240,614 of record JAVIWB010001953.1, on the reverse strand, counting down.
AACTAAATGCAAAAATTTAATTAAACATTTACAGGTTAAGGAAAATGGCGGATATCTAGCATTTACATGTATGTATTTTTACATAGGAAGCTTGCCAGTTCAAGAACCAATGAAATCGCTCAAGAATTGTTTTGGCGCAATGTTTGAATCACTCCTTCTTATTCTGAGGCAATATTTCAAAAACTTTATTATCGGGTTGAAGTACAATCAAAACATTTATGAATGGAACTCGACTTCGTTCATATGGCCACCACGGGCACGTTTGCAGCGGTCGATTCGTTGGACCCAATTTTCAATGACACGGCCACACAATTCGGCCGAAACGGCTGCTATTTCGCGTTCAATGTTGGCTCTGAGCTCTTCCAACGTTGTCGGCTTGTTGGCATAGACCAATGACTTGACGTAGCCCCAAAGAAAAAAGTCTAGAGGCGTTAAATCGCACGAACGAGGCGGCCAATCGACTGGTCCATTTCTTGAGATAACACGCTCATCAAACTTACTCTTCAATAAATCGATTGTAACGCGTGCTGTGTGGCTTGTGGCGCCGTCCTGCTGAAACCACATGTTGTCCAAGTCCATATCTTCCAATTCGGGCCAAAAATAATCGGTAATCCTGGCGCGATAACGATTACCATTCACAGTAATGGGACGATCATTATCGTCGACGAAAAAATATGGCCCTATGACGTCGCCGGCATGCGAACCGCACCAAACAGTTATTTTTTGTGGATGAAGTGGTGTTTCATGAAGCACATGTGGATTTTCACCAGACCAATAACGCATATTTTGCTTATTGACGAACCTATTGAGTCAAACATGAGCGTCGTCACTGAAAATGATTTTGCGATGAAATTGATCATCTTGGCGCATCTTTTCCAGAGCGCAATCGGAGAACGTACGTCGCTTCAAATGGTCCATCGGCTTCAATTCTTGAGTCAGCTTGATCTTGTATGGGTGTAAACCAAGATTCTTACGCAAAATTCGCCAACGTCCGTAGCAAATGATCCAAATCTTGACTGATTTGAATCATTTGCTACGGACGTTTCAACGGCAGCGATATTTTCGATACTTCGACCAACCCGTTGTCTCACTGGCACGGCAACATCACACAACGAATATGTAGACTCAAATTTTTGCACTAAACTTGTTACTGCCTGTCTACTAGGGCGAGAATTACGACCGAAAATCGGAGTTAACGCTCTTAAAGTAGCGGTCACCGACTCCGAATTTCTGTAGTAAATTTTTATAATTTGCAGACGTTGTTCGTTCGTGTACTTTACCATGATGAAAATGTTAAGTTTACTGAATAAATTGACAGTGTCAGTTCGATGATTAGTGAAAGGGTGCGTTCACAAATTGAATTAAAAGTTGTCAAGTCCCTATTGGAAAACCCTTTATTTCGACAATATTTTGAAGAGTATTTTGATTGTTATTTTACAGAGTGGTGCATATATACGAACAATTTAAATGAATCTTTTTGTGATATTTACTTACACGTACTTTTATTGAATATCTTCGAACTACTGATAAACTACATAAAATATCTTTTGAAATAGATTATCGAACTTATTTCTTTTTTTTTTGCTATACTAAAGCAGTAAAAAATCACTAGAAAAAACTAACGGATGCTAATATGAGTGAATATCCTGCATAATTAGAATTTTCCAGGCATCCTGTAGTTTGGAATATTCAAAACCACTTGTTAACTGTCACATTATATATTGGGTCTGGGAAAAAGTTCGTGGCGTTTTTTCAGTAAAATTCAACTGGTCCCCGCATGGCGCGTGGACGAATTCATTTAAACCGAATATGCTCCATTATTATCGACAATGTTTCGCCATTTTTTTGGTAGATCCATGATCCCATCGGTGAAAAACTTCTGTGGTTTCTGGTCGAAAAACTGAATCAAGTAGTTTTCACAGGCTTCTTTTGAAACCAACTTAATTCCATTGAGAGAGTTCTGCAGAGATCGAAACAGATGATAGTCAGAGGGTGCTATATCCGGACTGTAAGGTGGGTGCATCAAAACTTCCCAACCAAACTCTCTCAATTTTTGACGGGTCATCAAAGAAGTGTGTGGTCGGGCGTTGTCATGATGGAAGACAACACCTTTCCTATTAATCAATTCGGGCCGTTTTCTTTCAATCGCCTGGCATAATCTCTCTAGTTGTGCAGAGTAGAGTTGAGAATCAATCGTCTGACCAGTTGGAAGTAGCTCGTAGTGGACGATTCCCCTCCAGTCCCACCATACACACAGCATCACTTTTTTTGGCGTCAATGTTGGCTTAGCGAACGCTTGTGACGGCTCACCATCCTTTATCCACGATCTTTTACGCTTCCGATTATCGTACGTAATCCATTTTTCATCTCCGGTTATTAAACGTTTCAGAAACGGCTCGATTTCATTCCGTTTCAGCAGCGCATCGCAGATGTTAATTCGGTCCATCATGTTTTTCACGCTCAACTCATGAGGAACCCATACGTCAAGCTTTTTTTTGTAACCAGCTTTGTGTAAATGGTTCAAAACAGTTTTGTGGTCAATGCCTAGCTCCATGCCAATATCGACACTGCTGATATGCTTATCTTGTTGGACTTTTTCAAGAATTTCATCAGATTTTTCAGTGATTGGACGACCGGAGCGTGACTCATCTTTCACATTGAAATTTCCAGAACGAAAGCGAGCGAACCATTTCCGCGCAACAGATTTCGATAAAGTACCTTCACCGTACACAGCACAAATTTTATCACAAGCCTGCGCACCGTTCTTCCCCTTATCATAATAATATTGCAGAATATAGCGAAATTTCTCATTATTCTTCTCCATTTTCAAGTGCGAATAACTTTCCAACCACTGCACCGATTACAATGTTTCTACGCTCAAACTAACGTTCGGAAGGTCATCTAAAAAACGAGCCGTCGGTGGTGTCGCTGTGACTTGTTGTTCTTTAGTTATCGGCAACCAATGCCATCTATCGGGAAAAACGCCACGAACTTTTTCCCAGACCCAATATTACAGAAACGTTTGCAAAATAATTAATGAATTATTCTGATTTTTAAATTCTAGGATGACATAAAATAACAACCAATGACCGCAAAGTACGTTTAATAATTACAGGACGTGTATTAGAAGAATTACACATCAATCACGTTCGTGTGTTTTCTATTTGTTTTTTTTTCTCCCGTTAAGTATTGAACGTGCGGTTGATTGTTTCACTTTGTTCAATAATAGATGTTTCGAAGAATGATATCCCTCAATTGGTCAACATCGTCGCCCAGGTTTGTGTGAGTTTTTCTTCAATTATTCAAATTGATATCGGCCCGATGTTAATAAACGATCGGTAGTTTTAAACTCTGTGTACTTGGGTTCTTTGAATTTTTCAACTGAATTATTCAGCTAGGAAGAGAAGGTCGAACAAGTTGTTCCGGATGTACACCTTTTTTTTTTAATTGAATGAATTAGTTTTAGTTAAAAAAAGTTTCGAGAAATGCATTTAAGTACTTTATGAGAAACTAATTATTTCTCTTTTTATGCGATTTTAAAAATGGCTTTAGAGTTTTAGATGGTTAAGAAGTTTTTATGGAAAATCTTGGTTGGTAGTTTAATGTTTTGTTTGTTTGCTAATTAATAAGTATTAGGTTGTTACATATGTAATGTCCGTTTTTTCCTTCAGTCTGAACTGAATCACACCTGTGTGAAGACGTGCATGTTTTTGGTGAAAATTATTATTGTATTTGTAGAAAAGGGTATTTATTTTGAAGTGTGTACCTGTTTCATTTCTTGGAAAGATTAATACACCTGTCCTTGTCTCGCCTATGGAAATGCTGTCGGCAAGAAATATTCGGGTAATTTACCTCTTTCAATTTAAAAAGGGATTAAATGCAGCTGCAGCAACGCGAGAAATTAATCAGACGTACGGTGAAACCACGTGTAATGAACGCACATTACGGCGATGATTTAAAAAATTCAGCGAGGGAAATTTTGATTTGGAAAATGAGCCTCGCGGATATGCGCGTAGCACCGTTAATGACGACGAGCTGCGTGTAGAAGTTGAAAGTAATCCGTCGACAACAGTGCGTAGCCTTGCAGAAACATTTCAAGTGCCCATTGCCACCATTAGCCATCACCTTTCTTCGATTGGCAAAGTGAAGAAACTCGATCGATGGGTGCCGCACCAATTAACGGAAGCCAATAAGCTCCGTCGATTAGAGGTGGCTACCTTTTTGGCTAATCGACAGAAAGATGAACCGTTTCTTCATCGAGTGGTAACGTGTGACGAAAAGTGGATACTTTATGATAATCGGAGACGGTCAGGACAATGGTTAGATCGAGGGGAAGCACCAAGACAGCATGCACGAGCATCACTTCACCCGCGAAAGATTATGGTGACTGTATGGTGGACCAGTAAGGGTATTATTGATTATTCATTTTTGCAACCTGGTGGAACCATCACGGCAGCGTCCTATTGTACCGAACTGGAAACTATGCATGGAAAATTGAGCCGCTTGCAGCCCTCACTAGTCAATAGACATGGACCCATACTTCTTCATGATAATGCAAGACCTCATGTTGCACGACAGACAATCCAAAAACTTTCGGAATTTGGTTACGAAATTCTTCCTCACCCACCTTATTCACCTGACCTTTCGCCAACTGATTTTCATTTTGTCCGAAGTTTAGACAATCACTTACAAAATAGGGACTTCCCTGACCGGGAGTCTGTAATAGCAGTGTTAGAGCACTGAGCAATATGTGAGCGGTCAAAACCTAGATTTCTTTTCAAAGGGAATTTTTCAGCTCCCAGGCCATTGGCAACAAACTATTGATGTAAATGGAGACTATTTTGCAGAATAAATATTTATATTTTTTTAAATTTAGACTTTTTTTATTCCTTACAAAATCGGACATTTCATATGTATCAACCTGATAAAATTATTCATTTTGAATTCATTCTGATATTCATCAAGTCTTAAATAATTTTGATGTATAATTTGATTTCTTGAAAATTAGTATTTTATGCTGTGCCATCGTCGATTATATACAAATGAATTTAAAATTTCTGTGTCGGAATAGAACTCGAACCCCTATCTGCCGATTGCTAGACAGTTGCTTTACTAATTAGACCACCAGGATGTACAGTTTCGAGTGTTTTAATGCGATGGCATAGCAAATTACTGATTTTCAATAATTACTCATTATAAAGTGCTTAATTATATTACTATACGTAATTATCACCATTAAAACCAGACAACGGGTTATAACTATTAAATCATAGTGTGATTTATGGCGTATTAGGGGACTCGAAACTGTACTATCTAGAAAAGAGCGACACTGTATTTAAGTAATTTTGAATAAATGTAATCATTCTGCCGTTGGCGATCTTAAAGAATATTTCTGCATGGAAAAGATCATAGAACCCGCCCACCAACGAAGGTATGTCGTTCATTAGTGTCATGTTCTGATGGAGATGTGTTCTTTTAGAGTTTCTTTCTTTACTTTCTTTTTTGGTACTCTGTGCTTCCCGTATTCGTTTATATCGTCATATCGCCTTCTCCGCCTATGCGTGAACAGAGGTCTGCCTAGCGACGATTTTTAGTAATCGAGGCGTCAAAGATAACAAGGTCAGATCGACATAATTATTATTTAGCAATCAGGATTTTTTTTATGTCACCGAATTAATAATTAACACATAACGTTGGTTCTTTTACGCATCATAAAGTTAATAATATTCGGTTAGTAATTTTGTTTGTATCACTGAGACATTCATTAAATACCTGAAGATTGCAATATACAATATGCAATTCTTCGAAGCATTCCTGGATAAATTTGCAATGTTACACGCCATTAGTATTGCAATTTAAGTAGAACCACTTAACACTGTGTGATTACTGTGAACTATGTATATGTATAGGGGAACAATCTGTTGTCTGAAACACTTACGTCATCTGACTGTAACATCAAAATATCGTCATACATGTGAAGCTTTTTGATTTCAATAAACGTTGCCTTAGTGTCAACCAATTCAGAACCCGTGCTGCTGAAGCAGTGTAACATGCAGCCTATGTCAAGTTTGTTGGCTCTTGTTCAGACACCAGCAGAAGGTTGAGCGTCAACCATGTTAAGTATTGCTTCTTCTTGAGCAAGGTCTTGTTGCACGGGACTTTCAGAAGTAACTGCAGAAATCTTATTTGTTTATCGTTGCCAAAAACAGTTCTATAAGGCACTTTACGAGTGGCAAGTCATCGAGGATATTCATCAGCTGTCGTTCGTTTATTTCCATTACATTAAAAACTATTAATGCAGTAAGTAAGTAAATCTATGGTGTACTACACCACATGAATGGCTGATTGGATTTGTATTTCTACCAAGAAGTCTTACTGGTGAGGTATATCGATTCCTTTTGGAAATATTGCTCATTGAGTTTCTAAAGGGTTTACCACTGACAACGAGAAATGTAATGTGGTTTAAGCACTCTAGTGGAAAATGAAGAAGATTTGAGGAATTGAATATTCAATAAGTACAACAAGAAACAGTCCTGGTGTGTTTGAAAGGGTTCGGCAGTCAATGAGAGAAGATCGGATGCTTGCATCGAGCAGGTTGGAAATGAAGGACCACTTCAACCAAGGCGGACCTTTATTTATGATATGTTTGCATCGAGCAAATCATAAATGAAGGTGCACCTCAGCCAAAATAGACTTGTATTTATAATCTGCTTGCATCGTGCAAATCATAAATGAAGGTGCACCTCAGCCAAAATAGACTTGTATTTATAATCTGCTTGCATCGTGCAGGTCACAAATGAAGGTCCACCCCAACCAATACGGACTTTTATTTATGACACGCTTGTATCGAGGTCCATATGAAGGTCCATCTCAGCCAAAATAGACCTTTCTCTATGATCTGCTTGCATCGAGCAGGTCATAAATGAACCCCAACCAAGGTGGACCTTTATTTATGATATGTTTCCATCGAGCAGGTCATAAATGAAGGTCTACCACAACTAAGGTGGACCTTTATTTATGTCCTGCTCGATCCACAGATTAACTGGATTTTTGGATTTTTTACTGTGGGGCAATTTGAAGACTTTAGTAAACGCAATCCATAAACAAAGTGAATATCGGCGTATTCTCCATTCGAAAAAATTAGCATACTTTTAAGTGTACTTTAATGTATGATAACACGAAAAAATAATTTAATTTAATCGACGTTTACTGTTACAATCAACAATAACTGATCAATCACAGACATCTTGATTTTTTATTACGAACGAAATCAATAGCGGTGCGTAGTACGTGCATTAGTTTATTTAAAATTTGAAATGCTTGTTGTCAGTTTTGGACATATGTTCATTAGATATTTTTTTACTTGAAATTGCTTCAGTAACACATTCTTAATTTGTGCATTTATATCATGGGACACGCGGTATATAATAAAAATAAATTGATTTTAGCACACTCATCAATATGTAAAAAGAATGTTGAAAGAAAAATATTTATTATCGAGATAGATACCATTTGTGATTATAGAATTATGGTCTACAAACGGTAAAAACATTGCAAATGATTAACGCGTCTTCATCTTCAGTGGCCATTACGAAATAAGCTATTATTTTATATCGTAACGAAATTGAATGAAAAATTTCTAATCAAAAAAAGCGATGATATATAATAAAAGTATATTAAATCCCACACAATCTACCATTATATAGCATTTTCGATGCAATTATCTTTAAACGCCGGCTCCGGTCGTACGAGAGCCGCGCTCGAACGGAGAGAGACTTAGCACACAGCCAGAAATAAACAGTGTAGTTTAAGCGAGCAATGTAATTTTATAATTTTCCCCTTATTTCGTCACAAATTACTCTGAGAGCATGTTTAGCAGCCTACTTTAGTTTGATCGTGGCGGCTGTTGAGACAACAATGTCCCGGTGCGATATGTAAAAAAAGCGACCCAAAATAAAGCCACCCCCTTCAATTGATCGAAATCGTAAGTACATTATCTTTGAGGTTATGTTTACGGCGAAAGGGAACGCGCGCGTTTTGAAATCCCCAAGTTGGGAAAGCGTGTTTTCTAGTGTAACTTTTCAAGTATCAAACGTGCATGTATACACGTCTAATTCGTAAAAATAAATGTTGATTAATGAGTGTGTCCAGTACATACGACATCCGAGTCAAATCTAATTCGATTTTAATAACTCGCGAAGAACGGGGTGGAATGGAAGAGGACGTGGAATAGGTGCGGATTTTCATGTACGTCGAGAGAAATTCTTAATGTTTTCGAAACCATAAAGTAAGAAGTAATATATCTAAGAAGCGGAGACTATAATTGTTAGTTGTTGTGCCCGTTGGCAATATGGCGCCAAAAACGAAACAAAACAACAAAGAAACGGACCCGAGCGCCCCCGGTGGTGTACACAGTGAACTAATGATTAACTAAATGTTAAAACCAGTGTTTAATTATTACTTATATAATATGCTACTGATATTTCTTATTCTGTTATACTAATGTAAGAGAGCATGGGGTGTCCGTATGCGTTATTACCATTATTATTAAAGACGATCGGTTGCTTTGGTTTCGACCTCTGTGATACAGAAAAGAGACCACTTTCTTGTGCGTTGCTTTTTTTTCTCTGATTCAGTAGAACTCCAAATGTATATTTTACGTTAATTTTTAATTAATACCTTTGATAATTTTTAATTGCCGAGTGTATCGGTGGTGCGTTCGTTTTGGACGGTCCAACGCCCTACTCCGTATGAATTAATGTGTTAAAATTTAAGGGTTTATTTTTTTAATGGTCGAATCCTTTGACATATATTATTTTCAAACTGATTGCCAAAAAATATTTCTCCACATATAAGCATATTAATAGAATCACTGAAGGTCGATATATAACCTCTTTCCACATTAATTTTCGTATTCTATATATGTATTTCGACAACTAAGTTGTCATCATCAGCAGATAATTAAACAGTGTTGCACTTGGAAAACTACGGCAAATACCCGTACAAAACAAATTCCGCACATGATCTGTACCATTGAAAGCCAAAATGCACATTGTATATTCGTTTCACATAATTTTTAAAAGATTGTATTCTAGTCTTAAGCTAAGAAAAAAGACAAAAGAAAAAAAGGAAAGAAAAGGAAACCTACATGCCTTTATTGTACTCTCCCTTGTCTGCCGTTTAAGAGATCAAAGAGAGATGAGTTATGGTTGGGACCCAGGTCAGTGTTCAACACAGCCTTTATTCTTCAAAATGTACATGCTTTCATACGTATCTAATTCGCGATAATTATACACTTTCTTTATCAAAAGCAACCAATTCGCGTTAACACTATGATTACTTTCCAACACATGTTTTGCTAAACCGGATTTTTCTGGCCGATTGAATTTTATTTGCCCAATATGTACTTTATACCGGGTTTCTATAGATCGTTTTGTTTGGCCGATGTATTGTTTACTGCAATCTAGACATTTAATTCCGTAAATTCTTGAGTTTTTGTTGTCCACGACTTTGTCTTTTGCATTCCCTAAAACGGATTTGATGGAGTTAGTGGATCGAAATGTGACTTGAAAACCGCACTCTTTAAAAGTACTGTTTAAATTTTTTGTCAAACGGTGAAAAGGTAAAACATACAAACTGCTTGTCCCGATTGATTTGAGGTAACAGACATATAGTATCCTGGATTGCTTTTCTTATGTTAGCCTTCCTAATTATTCCATTGATTATTTCCGAATCAAAACTATTGTATCTCGCGATATTCTTAATAAAGTTCAATTCTTTTTAGTATCTTACTTTTGTTAGTGGAAAATTAAGCAAACGATTGATAAGAAAAATGAACGAAGCCATCTTTTGTTGCATGCTATGAGTTGAGTCCGCCGTGATGATTCTATTGACATTTGTTTCTTTTCGGAAAATATCAGTTTCTATTTTAAGGTTATTCCTAATAACTAGGGTGTCCAAAAAAGGCAACGTGTCATTGTTTTCTTTTTATTCTGTAAATTTAATCGTCGGAAATTTTGAATTTAATGACGAAATCTTCCAAGTTGCATTTATGTGTATTGAAAATCACGACAATATCATCTATAGTACATACCTAATCCAAATTCTTGGAAAATATTTAGCCTTATATTTTAATTCAACTTCAAAATTGCTCATGAATAAGTCCGTTATAAATGGAGAAAGGCAATATACACATTATTATAAATATTATTTTTTCATAGTTTTTTTTTAAGTCTTTTTTCCTTTCCTTTCTCCTAATATATTAATTTTATGTATATATATATATATATATATATATATATATATATATATATATGTATATATACATATATCTTTCTCTTCCACACATTTATTTTAGTTGTATTTTTATATTTTGAATTTTAAAAAAATTAAAAATATTTATTATTATTACACTATTATTACCTAAAATAATAATTGTCTGTTAGCAGATTGCAAGCTTTCTACTGCTCATAGCGAAGTCATTTAAATCGTAGAGATAACTCACTTAAACATTCAATGTTAATGCGCTTTTTTCAAGTTCTTCATTCTGTCAGGATTGAGCCAAAGCAATTAGATAAATGTCAATCTAAAAAATGTTTCTAGAAGCTTCGAAAATGTCAGTACACGAGCATTTTTCGAAAATGCTAATTTTTGAAAACATCGAATTTTTCTTTAAAATAAAAAATTTTGGATTTACCTTTTTAATATCTAAAATACCAGTCTTAAATAGAAGAATGCGAACCTTCAATTGTGAAATTACTCCAATTTCAGAGATAATCTACTTAAATATCAAAAGTGCACAGTTTTCATAGGATTTTTCAAGTTCTTCGTTCTGTTAGTATTGAACAAAAGCAATTGGATAAATTTCAATTCCAAAAATGCGATAATGTCAGTGTACAAGCATTTGTTAGTTCGTAATACTTTTTTAAAAATGCGTATTTTTGCTTTTGTCTTTTTGAAACAATTGAAATTTCCTTTAAAATAAAAAGCTTTAAATTTATCTTTTGCAGAACCTAAAACAGCAATTTCCAAGTAAGATAATACAAACTTTCCACTGTTAGCAGTGAAATTATTCAAATTTACTGATAAATCACTTATAAAATTTGAAAATTCATGTTTTTCATAGGATTTTTTCAAGTTCTTCGTTCTATTAGGATTGAACCAAAGCAATTGGATAAATTTCAATCCCAAAAATGCTTTTAGGATCTTCGATAATGTCAGTGCACAAGCATTTGTTAGTTCATAATACTTTTTTGAAAATGCGAATTTTTGCTTTTGCCTTTTTGCCTTTGAAACAATTGAAATTTCCTTTAAAATAAAAAGCTTTAAATTTATCTTTTGCAAAACCTAAAACAGCAATTTCCAAGTAAGATAATACAAACTTTCCACTGTTAGCAGTGAAATTATTCAAATTTACTGATAAATCACTTATAAAATTTGAAAATTCATGTTTTTCATAGGATTTTTTCAAGTTCTTCGTTCTATTAGGATTGAACCAAAGCAATTGGATAAATTTCAATCCCAAAAATGCTTTTAGGATCTTCGATAATGTCAGTGCACAAGCATTTGTTAGTTCATAATACTTTTTTGAAAATGCGAATTTTTGCTTTTGCCTTTTTGCCTTTGAAAAAATTGAAATTTTCATTAAAATAAAAAGCTTTAAATTTATCTTTTGCAGTACCTAAAACAGCAATTTCCAAGTAAGATAATACAAATTTTCCACTGTTAGCAGTGAAATTATTCAAATTTAGGGATAAATCACTTATAAATTTGAAAATTCATGTTTTTCATAGTATTTTGTCAAGTTCTTTATTCTGTTAGGATTGAAACAAATCAGTTGGATGAATTTCAATTCCAAAAATGCTTTTAGGATCTTCGATAATGTTGGTGCACAAGCATTTGTTACTTCGTAATACTTTTTTAAAATGCGTATTTTTGCTTTTGGCTTTTTACCTTTGAAAAAGTTGAAATTTTCATTAAAATAAAAAGCTTTAAATTTATCTTTTGCCGTACCTAAAACAGCAATTTCCAAGTAAGATAATACAAACTTTTCACTGTTAGCAGTGAAATTATTCAAATTTACTGATAAATCACTTATAAATTTGAAAATTCATGTTTTTCATAGGATTTTTTCAAGTTCTTCGTTCTGTTAGGATTGAACCAAAGCAATTGGATAAATTTCGATCCCAAAAATGCTTTTAGGATCGTCGACAATGACAATGCACAAGCATTTGTTAGCTTACAATACTTTCTTAAAAATGCGAATTTTTGCGAGCATATCCCTTTGATCAAAATGAAATTTTCGCTAAAACAAAAAGTTTTGAATTTATCCTTTGTAGTATCTTAAACAGCAGTTTCCAAGTAGGAGAATACGAGCTTTCCATTGTTTGCCGTGTAATAAATTCAAACTTTAGAGATAATCCACTTATACATTTGAAATTTCATGTTTTTCATATGGTTTTTTCAAGTTCTTCATTGTGTTCATTCATTTCAATTCCAAAAATGCTTTTACGATCTTCGATTATGTCAATGCACAAGTATTTGTTAATTTACAATAACTTTTTCAAAATTCGAATTTTTGCTTTGGAAAAATTGAAATTTTTGCCAAAATAAAAATTTCGAATTTGTCATTCGTAATATCCATAGTTCCCAAGTAGAAGAATGTGAACTATCCATTGTTAGCAGCGAAATCGTTCATACTTTAGAAATGATGCATTCAAACATTTGGATATTTATGTTTTCCATACAATTTCGTTAAAGTTCTTTATTTTGTCAGAATTGAACCAAAGCAATTGGATAAATTTCAAGCCCAAAAACGTTTTTAATACTTCGTTAGTCTACATTAATTTCTCATAGCAATTTTTTCGAGTGAAAAATAATGAAATTTTCATCAAAATAGAAAGCTTTGGATTTCGCCTTTGTAATATATAAATTAAAAATTCTGAAGTAGCTTTATATGAACTTTCTATTGCTTATTGTAAAATTCACTTGAATGTTTAAAAGGTCAGAATGTCCATATTGTATTTCAATTTCCTCATTCTATCAAGATTGAACAAAAAGAGGCGAATAACTTCCGACCTCAGAATCATTTTAGAGTTTTTGAAAATGTGATCACACGAAAATTTGTTAATGTACAAAAGGTACTAGGAAAGTTTTGTAATACAGCTTTGTTTATTTAATTTTTTCAAAGTAATTTCCGCTACACTCAATACACCTCTCCATCCTCCGAAACCAATCTTTAAACTAGTTCTGTCCAGATTCACTAGGGAGTAAAGCAAACTCGTTGTTCTAAGCCCCTAGAAGGTCCTCATGACTGGAAAACCGCCTCCTTTTTAACTTCATTTTCACATGCGGGAGCAGTGCAAAGTCGCAGGGAGCAAGATCTGGACTGTAGGGAGGGTACTCGAGAAGTTTCAATCCCGTCGTAGGCCTGAAGTACCTTCTATCTGCCAAGCATTTTCCTCACAGCAGTAATGTTTTCTTCCGTAACTGACGTTCGTGGCCTTCCCGGCCTCTCAGCATCCTCCACAGTTAAATTTCCCCTTTGGAATTCTATATACCACCTGAATATCGTTGTGCGATGTGGACAAATATCATCTAGTGCAAGAGTCATTTCTTCGAAGCACTGCCCTTATCTCATTTCGTGACCACGATGCCATCGCAAGCACTTTACACTCTCACAGCTAATGAATAACTGAGCCCATCGACATGGCACGGCGGCTACTATGTACGTATGAACATGTCTCAGCATGCAGCAACAAGCAGCTTCCTACGATTCGTTGTTGCGTCATATTGCAAAACTTTCCTAGTACCCTTTGTAAATATAAAAGCTTTTGGAAAGTACTAGTATACACCTTAAAAAAAAATTTGGTGAAATCAAATCATGTAATTGCTTTCGTAATAATTAGACCTAGGCAGTTTCTCTCATATGCAGGTGCGGTTCGTTAGTCGGGGCATACAATATTTAGTATTAAAATAAAAATTTTATGATATTACTATCATGTAGAAGCAATAAATTTAATTTTATCATTTAATTTTATTTTTTATTACGCCCTACTCTACACTAGGTATCGCTTAGAAAACAATATAACATATGTTATTAGACTTGGCTTTAATATAAATTTATTTATTTAGTATATATATATATATATATATATTATATGTATATATAAAATTGAACGCATATGTTATATACATTTACATAAACACGAACTACCCTTATCGACTTCATATTTTAAATTTGGGTACTTTATTAACCTTTTTTGCATTTGTATAAAAAGGCAACCCTTTTCGTTTTAATATCATGCGCAAACTAAACTATTTCGTGTGAATATTTTCGCATTGGTCATCGTTCGATGATATCATCACTGACTTTCGTTGTTGATATGGAACGATAATGGTAAAAAATCAAATAAATGAAATACAATGCGGGAGAAAGACACTTAATAAAATGTTTATGTAAATAATGCAAAACTTTATAACTATTTAGCGTTCAAATTTAAATATATATAAAATTGAACGCATATGTTATACACATTTACATAAACACGAACTATCCTTACTGGAAATTATATTATTTTCTGCTACTCCATCGTTAATTAAATACACAGAAATTAATTAAAAATTTCTGCGCTGGAGAAGGACTCGAACCTCTATCTGCCGTTTTCTAGACGACTGCTTTACCAATTAAGCCACCAGGCAGTGTAACTTCGAGTCCTTTAACACGCCATAAATCGTATTATGGAACAGATCTAATATTTATTTAAATCCCATCGTGAAATTAATTTATATATTTATATATAATTATGATATCCTTACTGGCTTCATATTTTAAATTTGGGCACTTTATTAACCTTTTTTTTTATTTGTATAAAAAGACAACCCTTTTCGTTTTAATATCATGCACAAACTAAACTATTTTGTGTGAATATTTTCGCACCGATCACCGTTCGATGATATCATCACTGGCTTTCGTTGTTGATATGGAATGATAGTGGTAAACAATCAAATAAACGAAATACAATACGAGAAAAATACTTAATAAAATGTTTATGTAAATAATGCAAAACTTTATAACTATTTAGCGTTCAAATTTAGTATCAAGTATCTAGGCTATTGTGATGTACAAGTGGTGATGTGCAATATATTTTCTACGGCAATGAATTTTTGTATTAAATGTTGTATGCGCAAATAACAAACCGCACCTGCAAATTCGAGAAATAGCCTAGGTTTAATAAATAACATTAAACTAAATTCATTCTCGTTTGCAGATCTATGTTATTACAGTTTAAATCATTTGATATTTACATTTTCATGAGTTTTTATTAAGCTGTTGGATTAAAGCAGAATTGTATATAATCATATTATAAAATTTTCTTTTTTAGTCAAATTTCCGTGAACGGTAGTGTATATTATGATTACCCGTAAGACTATTATTATTTTGAACATTACTAAAGTTTCGTATTTCCCATATTTTATTGTACGTTTTTATGTTTAAGTTCTTTAAACTAGTAAAACTTAAATTCGCATTATTTGCTTGCTTATCTAAAGTTATCAACCAACTACCGTGTACCGCCTTTGTACGTCATTAAATTTTAAATTCTCAGGCTCGTAAATGAGCACAAATTACACCATAAAGGTGTTTCTCTTTATTCAAATTTTCAGTTCCCGTCTGAATTTTTTAAATATCATTAAATTTAATGATATTTAAAAAATTCAGACGGTACTTTCAACGTGTTTTTATACATTAAAAGAATCATAACCTCTACCATTCGAGATGTTTTTGTATGGCACTAACGGTTCTATATATAAAAAACGAAACTACATCTTGCAATTTTTTATTAGTGTATGTATTAGGACAAGCGAACTTGATAATAAAAATATTTGTGTGTTTTCATAAAACTCCATTTGTAATAGAGAAGAAAACTTTTTCCTATTTTTTTATTTTTTTGTTTTTCTAAAATAATTTGTTAAAAATTGTTGAAAATTATGTACACAGTGTTCCGAATGGTGTTGCTGATTCTGACTGAAAGGTCTTCTATAACTCGAATAAATTTAATAGATCTTGCGAAGAATTTCATTTTAAACCTATTGGAGAAATTGAACTGCGCAATATAATTTCAGGAATGAAAGGCGGAACTCTCGGTTGGGATACTTTTGTGATTGACATGATAAAATTGTCCTGCTCTGTCATTCTTCCCTTCTTACTACATATAATTAATTCATGTTTAGTTGAAAATTACTTTTCTTTATTATGGACGAGGGCTGTCGTATGGCCTATTCCGAAGTCTTCGAATCCGTCAAATTTTAAGGACTTGCGTCCGATAAGTATCCTGCCAGTAATTTCTAAAATCATTGAAAAAATTATGAATGGCCAGTTGAGGGATTTCTTAAAAATGAATAAGGTTTTGCCTGACTTTCAGTCGGGGTTTCGTGCGGGGCACAGTTGTACGATTGCTCTGCTTGATGTCTCTGATGATCTGCTCACTTCTGCTGATGCTGGTAAAGTCTCTGTTCTTACCTTATTGGATTTTAGTCGAGCCTTTGATACCTTTGATCATGAGCTTCTCTTCTCCATTTTGAATTATGTCGGGTTATCGCAATCGGCTGTTAAGATGCTTACTTATTATTTGAGTGGTAGGTTCCAGTGTGTCTCATTGAATGGAAAATCTTCCCATTGCAGGTCTATTACTCGTGACATTCCACAGGGCTCAGTACTGGGTCCTCTTCTATTTACTATTTATACCGCCTTTTTTCATACGAGTCTGAGGCATTGCAGAATGTATGTATATGTATGCTGATGATATTCAGATCTATCACTCATTTTCTGTCGCTGATAATCTGGTGGCTATATACACCAGAACAACGCTTCCAAATTGTGGAAATTTACTATGAGAAAAAATAATCTGTTCGCGAAGTGAGAAAGCAATTCGTGCAGTTATTAATCGTTTTCGCACTAATTTTACTCCTTTCGATTTAAAACCATCAAGACAAAGAAATGTGTGTACCGAAGAGAATATTGCTACTGCAGCGCGAAGTATTGAAGAAGACGCCGAAATGTCTATTCGTCGTCGTTCTCCACTTGTTGGCCTTTGTCCTTCGACTACGTGGAAAACTTTATGTAAGGATCGTGGCTTACGTGCCTATAAAATACAGCTCGTGTAAGAATTGAAGCCACACGAGCATCGTTTGTGTCGCATTTTTGTTGATTGGGCTCATTTGAAACTGGCCGAAGATGAGCATTTTTATCAAAGAAATGTGTTTAGTAATGAAGCTCATTTCTGGTTAAATGGCTACGTCAATAAGCAAAGTTGCCATATTTGGAGCGAAAACAATCCTCAAGCCGTTAACAAATCACCATTACATCCAATAAAATTGACTGTTTGGTGTGGTGTACACGCTGGCGGCATCATCGGTCCTTATTTCTTTCGAAATGAGGAAGGAGCTGCCGTTACGGTGAATGGCGAGCGCTATCGAGCCATGCTGACTGAATTTTTATTTCAAAAAATTAATCAGCTAAACATCGACGACATTTGGTTCCAACAAGACGGCGCAACTTGCCATATAACGCGCTTAACAATCGATTTATTGCAAAATCAATTTGGTGACAATTTTATTTCCAGAAGTGGTCCTCTTCACTGGCCCCTTGTTCGTGCGATTTAACGCCACTGGATTACTTTCTATGGGGCTATTTTAAGTCATTGGTTTATGCCGATAAACCAGCAACTCTTGAAGCATTGGAAGCCAATATTCAAGCCACCATTGACGCCATACGGCCAGATTTATTGGAAAAAGTAGTCAAAAATTGGACTGATCGAATCGACCATGTAAATCGCTGCCGCGGCGAGCATATGCCGGAAATTGTATTTAAAAAATAAATGCCATGAAATTATCTACCAGATTATAATCAAAAAAATTTCATTCCAACAATATTTCTGTCTTGTATTATCATTTACAGTTTTCAAGCTCTTAAAAACACCTATATACATATGTATATGTATTGTATTTTCGTCGCTTTCATTGAAGCTGTTAATACACCGAGTGTCCCCTGATATGATTGCCACAGCAAATGCCCTGTACATAGTAATATAATCACGTGTTCTAGTATTCTTTTCTAATAAAAAAAGGAAAAAGATTGTTTTGTAATTAAATATTAATAATGTCTTTAAGTAATCGAATGAGCGTATTTTGGGATAAAGGAAATTTAGGAAAATCATGATTTAATCTTTTATTGCTATTGAATAATTGAGTAGACCATTCAATATTTAGTACGCCGTTAATGAATGCTTTTTAAATTACTAGTTCATTACGGCACGATTATTAGTAATTGTGCATTTAAATAAGCATGTACATTTGTCTAAGATAAATAGTCAAAACTTTCATTGTAAATCTAGCTTTAGCATTGTAATTGAATAATTATAAAAAAAATGAAAAATTGTGGTCGATAGAGTGAAAATTGAGACACCAGTCTCGTCTAAAAACATTGCAAAGGAAAAATTCGTTGTTATTTTTGTGCTGCATATGTACCATAAAATACGATTTCGTTAACTTTCGATAAAATTTTCGAGTTTAAGTACAACATATTATAGATGTACTCGTATATGCAATTTTTATGTTATCGTTAAATTAATAAATTAACGATTTAATGGATAATTTATCAATTTAATGTAACTTGAACAGCGTATGATTATGAAGGAAATTAAGGATGAGTACACAGTACCAATTTGACATATTGTTTTATGTAGCTATCTGGCATATTAAGAAAAGTGTCGAAGCCATACTTTCCGATTTCTTTTTTAAACTAATCACGTGCGTCATTTACATGGATGTGAAACGTTATAAAAAAACATGTAAAACTTTATAAAAAAAGTATGTAAATAAAAATATTGCAAAACTGCAAAATTTTTAATATAAAAGTATATGGGAAAAAAGAATAAAGGTCGCTAAACGGTCCGAAAAGAATTCTACCACTGTGTAATACAAGGGTAGCCGTTTATATTTCGGAAAGAGCAAATAAAAAAAAATGTTTATTATCGAAAATAGTTTTATTGTTTTTCAAAATAATCTCCTTGAAAATTAATGCATTTTCGCATTCGTTTAAACCAATTCGAAATTGCGCATTGCTGCCACTGTGAAAGCGGTATCTCCAAAATATGAGATTTGAATGCCTGAACTGCCTCTTCCGGCGCAGAAAACCGTCGACCACGAAGTTTATTCTTCACGTGTGGGAACAAAAAAAAATCACAAGGTGCTAGGTCAGGGCTGTACGGCGGATGGATGATCAAATCAATGTTTCGCCCGGTCGAATATTCAATTATTTGAACCGACCTGTGAGAGCTCGCATCGTCATGGTGGAGAATGATCTGTCGTTTTCGGTTTGTTTTCCTTATTCCTTCAACAACTTTTGGCAAACAAGTAGTTGTGTACCATTCGGAATTGACCATTCTACGACTCTCTGAAGGCACGGTTGTAACGTGACCGATTTTTCCCAAAAAACAGGCGACCATTTGTTTTAATGTGCTTCGAACGCGAACAACTTTTGTTGATTTTGGCTTATCTTGGAATATCCACACAGTCGACTGCTGTTTACTGTCGGGCTCATACGTATAGATCCGAAATTTATCACTTTATAAATGTTCTATGAAGCACCACCATTGCATTTTTTGTGCATTTCTTGGCACCAATCGACGCGAGTTGTTTTTTGAGCGGTTGTCAAATTATGTGGTACCCAACGTAAACATAGCTCCTTAACGGCTAAATGTTCATGCAGGATCTTATGCACGCTGGTGTTACTAATACCTAGAGATGCCTCGATCTCACGATATGTCACATGACGGTCTTTTATCAATTCAGACTCTGCATTAATATCTTCCGACACAATAACATTTGTAGCACGACCTTCATCAAATTCATCGTCCAAAGAACGCCGTCCAAGTTTGAATTCACTATACCAACGATATACTGTAGTTTTCGACGGTGCTTCATCAACATATAAAGAATTCAGCTCGTCAATGCATTCTTGTTGAGATAATCCACGCCGAAAATTATGAAAAATAATTGCACCGAAAGGTCAAGTTACTGTTAACAATAGAAATAGCGATCGGATAATGAAACTATCAAGGTAAATATATTGTCAAAAATAACAAACTTCACGATGCAATCATCAGATCGGAGGCAACACTAACAGTGTTGCCGGTTCCCGAAATATAAACGGCTACCCTCGTATAATCTCATAATTTATGCCATATATTTATACCCATTTCAATAAAAAAAGCGGACATAGTAAACTTATTTCGAAACAGATAAACAAGTGTTATTTGTAATATGTATAATTTACGGCCAATACCATAGCCAACGAACTATTTTGACTCTCAATTTAGGCCATGTCCATGTAGCGGTCGTATTCACAGTCAATTCTAGTGGTCGGTATTTAAAGGTATTACTGTATTATTAAATAAAAATATTCTTATTATTAATATTACTTTAACTTAGAAGTAAAAGATTTGAAGTAGTATACGAGGATAGTTTGACAAGTAGTGAGAATGACACATAGGTGGCGCTCTAATTGGTAAAACAAATGCACTGTAATTTAGGTTGGCTATTTATATGTTTACATTCCGATATTTAGATAAATCGGTTGATTAGTTTATTTTTGACAGCTGATTGAAAAAGAAGCAATACGTCGTTTTGTTAAAATGGAAAATCAGAGTATCGTGCGGTAATTAAATACTTCGTAATTAAGAGTATGGAAGCTACCAAAATAACAGATGAGTTACGGGAAACATTAGGTGAGTCTGCTCCATCATCCGCCACAATAAGTAGATGGGTAAATGAATTTAAACGTGGTAGAACAAGCTGTGTTGATGAAGCCCGCTCTGGAGCACCCAAAATCGTGACTTCTAAGAAAATGACTATAAAAATCCATAATATTATTACGCAAGATCGACGACTCAAGGTGAGTGAGATAGCAGACATGGTAAACATTGCAATAGAACGCGTACACCACATTTTAACGAAAGAATTGGGCCTTTCCAAGCTTTCGGCAAGATGGGTGCCGCGATTGCTTACGACTGATCAAAAGTTTACTCGTTTGCGCATTTCCAATGAGTGTTTGGACCTTTATAAGAGGAATCCGTTGATTCTTGTAGACGATTTGTTACTTGCGATGAAACTTGGATACACCACAGTACACCCGAAACTAAACAATAGTCGAAACAATGGTTAGAACGTGGTTCTGCACTTCCAAAGAAAGCGAAAACCACTTTATCGCAAACAGGGTGATGGCATGGTTTGCTCATTGATTACCTTCAGAAAGGTGCCACAATAAACGGACAATATTATGCAGAACTTCTACAAAAATGAAATGTTGAGATTCGTGCTAAACGGCCAGGAATTGCAAAGGAAAAGATTCTGTTTCACCAAGACAACGCTCTCTCGCATACCGGCACAGTTACGATGTCCAAAATCCACGAATTGCATTTGCAATTAATACCGCATGCGCCTTATTCGCCGGATCTAGCCCCTTCCGAATTCCACCTTTTTCCAAAATTGAAAACGGCACTAGGTGGAAAGAAATTTTCGTCTAAAGACGAGCTTATCATCTTCGTAAACGAGTATTTTGCAAGCCTTCCGGAATCGTATTTTAGAGATGGCATAAAGGCATTGGAGCACCGTCGGAATAAATGTATTGCTCTTTTAGGAGAATATATTGAAAAATAAAAAATATTTTGTATTTAAAAAATTCGTTTTTCTTTTCCATTCTCGCTACTTGTCAAACTACCCTCGTAAGTGAAGATAATAGAATCGTCTGCAATATAACAAAATGAAATTAAAGAAAATATTATATAGACTCCTTTGAAATCCACATGCAATGTAATATTTAAATTCATGAAATAATACTTAGAACAGTTTCGAAAATTAAATTTTGAAGAGCCTTTATTTATTTCGTTACTTCAGTGGGGTTTTGATGAAATTTAATCTGGAAAACCGATTTCACTCTTAATATCGATTGAACAAGTTTCGGTCAGATGTCATTCGAACTAAAATTTCGTTAGAATCACCATCGTTACATCGAATAAGGGGGCTCCACTTTCCACCTAAAACAATAATATAATTCAGTCACATTCGGTCACAAAAACCTGGAGCGGCGGTCGTTTCCGGCATAAAAAACTATATAATAACACACGTCGAAGGTAGACTGTGGAACATAAGTAATAATTATCTGTCTGTTGCGCGGAGGTTGTTAAGTTGGATGCACTGGGACCCCGGAGGCCAAAACCGCACGATCCCGCTCTATTATTTTAGGCCCAAATTTGTATTTTGTACGAGCAAATGCGGCGCCATTCGCTCCGATCTGATTCTTCTTCTCCGTCTGTTAACATCTCCCGATGTCTAAGAAAGAAATGTACGTATGCACCTAGTCACTGTTAATACACTTCAGATACCGTATATAGACCGGTACGTATACGTCTGTGAGAGATTCCAATTCTTAGTTTGTAACTATTTCTTCTTGTGATTGGTGTTATTATTACTGTTCTCTCTTCTGGGCTAATTGCGGGCAATTATTGGTTCGAAAAGATGATACTGATTCTTTTCTTTTTTGTTGTTGGGTCTTTATTTTTGGTCGGGAATACAAAACGAGAAAAGTCTTTATTAGTGTCACGAAAGGACGATATATTTTGACGATTGCTGCATGGGACTAGTTTAATAAGGTGTCTGAAAAGCGAAGATATTGAATTGCCTAGACAACCAATGTTTTAGAATTAATTTTTGTATTGGAAATGAAACAAAACACAAGTATAACACATGGATCAATAAGTCCCGAGACTAACAATGAAAACAACATTTTTTTTGCAAATTTTTTTTTTATTCATCAACATAATCACCTTTTAGGGTGATACAATGGTTCCAACGCTTTTCCAATTTTTCAATACCATGTTTATAAAAAAATTTATCTTTCGCTTCAAAATAAGCTTCAGTTTCAGCGATGACCTCCTCATTTGAGCCAAATCTTTTTCCCTGGAGCATTTTTTTAAGATCAGCAAAGAGCCAGTAGTCACTGGGGGCTAAATCTGGCGAATATGGGGGGTGGGGAAGCAGATCAAAACCCAATTCGTTCAATTTTGCCATTGTTTTCATCGACTTGTGGCAGGGTGCATTGTCTTGGTGAAAAAGGATTTTTTTTCTCTGCATGTGCGGTCGTTTTTTTGCGATTTCCTCCTTCAAACGCACCAGTAAGTCAATATAATAATCACTGTTGATCGATTTACCTTTTTCGAGGTAGTCAATGAAAATCACGCCATGTGTATCCCAAAAAACTGACGCCAGGACTTTGCCAGCTTACTGCTGCGTTTTCGGACGTTTCGGACGGCTTTCGCCAGCTGTGCGCCACTCAGATGACTGCCGCTTCGACTCTGGAGTTTAGTGATGTATCCATGTTTCGTCCATGGTCACGTAACGACGCAAGAAATCTTTTTTGTTGCGAGTAAATAGCGATAAACAGCTTTCTGAATCATCGACTCGTTGCTGTTTTTGTTCCATCGAAAGCAATCGCGGCACCCACTTGGAAACAACCTTTTTCATGCTCAATTTTTCATGAAGGATAGTAAATACACTTCCATATGATATCTGTGTCATCTCAGCAATCTCACGGAGCTTCACTTTACGATCTTTCATTATAATTTCTGTCACTTCACTCACATTTTCCGGTGTAACGGCTTCCACAGGTCTACCCGAGCGTTCCGCGTCATTTGTGTCGGTACGACCACGTTTAAACTCGGCAAACCACCGACAAATCGTTGCTTTTGATGGACAAGAGTCCGGGTAACATTTTTCAATCCATTGTTTTGCTTGCGTGGTGTTTTTACCCATTAAAAAACAATGTTTTATCAGAACACGAAACTCGGTTTTTTCCATTGTTTAAACAAACTACAAAACGACTTTACTCCAACCTCGATAACTCAGCTGTTTCTGGTCCGATCGACTTAAAATTTTGACACGTTTCAAGCAAAGGTTAGTACTCTAGAAAGACGTGGTTACTGGTTTACTACGAGCGCCATCTATGGGTTAGTCTCGGGACTTATTGATCCATGTGTTATATATTGTCATGTAATGGAGGTTTATATTATAATAAATTATAGTGAATAGAAAACTTTTTAATTTGAGTAGGAATCATGAAATAAACACTAAGGAATAAATAAAACACTGGAATAAATTTTATGCTATATTATACGAGGGTAGCCGTTTATATTTCGAGAACTGGCAACACACTGTTGTCTCCGATTTGATGATTGCATTGTGAAGTTCGTCACTTTTGACAATATATTTACCTTGACAGTTTTATTATCCGGTCGCTATTTCTGTTGTTGACAGTAACTTAAAAATTTCATGTCAGCGAAACAATGGAATTAACTCGCGAACATTTTCGTGCAATTATTTTTCATAACTTTCGGCGTGGATTATCTCAACAAGAATGCATCAACGAGCTGAGTTCGTTATATGGTGATGAAGTACCATCGAAAATTACGGTATATCGTTGGTATAGTGAATTCAAACTTAGACGGCGTTTTTTGGACGATGAATTTCGTGAAGGTCGTCCCACAAATGTTGTTGCGTCGGAAAACATTAATGCATGCAGTGTCTGAATTGATAATGCAAGACCGTCATGTGACATACCGTGAGATCAATGCATCTTTAGGTATTAGTAATAAAAGCTTGCATAAGATCCTGCATGAACATTTAGCCGTTAGTTGAATTTGATGGAGCCTGTGGTTGATTGACTTGATCAATAAGGTTGATATATATATATATATCAACCTTATTGATCATTTAGCCGTTAAGAAGTTATGTTCACGTTGGGTACCACATAATTTGACAACCCCTCGAAAAAGGACTCGCGTCGATTGGTGCCAAGAAATGCACAAAAAATACAATGGCGGTGTTTTAAAGAACATTTATAAAGTGGTCACAGGTGATGAATCTTGGATCTATACGTATAAGCCCGATAGTAAACAGTCTAAGATAAGCCAAAACCAACAAAAGTTGTCCGCTCTCGAAGCACATCAAAACAAATGGTCGCCTTTTTTTTCGGAAAAATCAGTCATGTTGCAACAGTGCCTTTAGAGAGTTGTAGGACGGTCAATTCCGAATGGTACACAACTATTTGTTTACCAAAAGTTTTTGAAGGAATAAGGAAAACAAACCGAAAACGACAGATTATTCTCTACCATGACAATGCGAAGTCTCACAGGTCGATTGAAACAATTGAATATTTGATCGGGCGAAACATTGAAATGATAAGCCATCCGCCGTACAGCTCTGATCTGGCACCCCGTGATTTCTTTTTGTTCCCACACGTGAAGAATAAACTTCCTGGTCAACGGTTTTCTACGCCGGAAGAGGCAGTTGAGGCATTCAAAACTCATGTTTTGGAAATACCGCCTTCACAGTGGCAGCAATGATTTTCGGATTGGTTTAAACGAATGCAAAAGTGCATTGATTTTCAAGGAGAATATTTTGAAAAGCAATAAACCTATTTTCGATAATAAAAAAACTTTTTTTCTTGCTATTCCTGAAATATAAACAGCTGCCCTCGTATATTTACCGCGACTAGTTTCGTCTATTAGGACATTATCGAGCAAGTACAATACAGGTTACAATCGCCTTTATATAGTAAAACGGAAAGCTGATATTCGAAATTTCTTTAAATATAAATAACAGAAAAAACATTAAAAGCTAATGAAATTATGAGGTACAATTAGAGTAGGAGATTAAAATAGAAATAGTGAGTGCTAAGATTTATAATAAATTTTCAAGTGGTGAATTGTTTAAATCTAATTGAACATTATGAAGGGTAACAGAAATGATTTTATTACATTTATTAATCTCTATGCATTCCAAGCAATTTAGTTTCAGGTTTTTGTTACATATGTTTCTATAGGATGTTTGCTGAAGTAAGAATTATTTCGCTGATGTTTTAGGCGTTCTTACGTTCTGGGCATTGAAGTTTATAAACACCGTATTTCTCCATAAGATCAGTTTTATCTTTTGTGTTGAATAATATTTTACCTACATTAGTATCTGTCTTAAAAACTATGTTGCTACTCGGATTTTTATTAAGGAACATTGCTACTGTTTCAGATTGAGTCTCGAAATAAATTCATTCTTATCCTTTATTCTACTTCAGAAAATGTTATCTCGTTATAAAAGGTGTTTCAAATTGCACGGTTTTTTTTTAAGAATCAATAAACCTATGGCGCACTGAATTTGTCTGAGTATATGGGTATTTAAAAGGTGTGATGTATGACATTTATAAAAATGGTTTCGTACACGGTACAACAACGCGTTCAAATTGTTGAATTATTTTATGAAAATCAGCGTTTTGTGAAAAGAGCTTTTAGAAAATTACGTGAATTTTATGGTTTACATAATCGTCCATCTGAAAGCACTATTGGTCGAATTATTAAAAAATTTCAAGAGACCGGTTCCGTGGAAGATCAGAGAAATGAAAAATACAGTCGTAGTGGTCGTTCACAAGAAAATATTGGTTTGGTTCGTGAAAGTGTTGTTGATGATTCTGAAATGTCCATTAGACGACGTTCACAAAAACTTGGACTTAGTAGATCAACAACATGGCGTATTTTACACAAGGATTTAGCTCTGAAGGCGAGCACGTTCAAATAACACTGGAACTGAAGCCATTAGATCAGTTAAAACGTCGTTCATTTGTTAATTTCATCAATGAACAACCAGCTGGTTTTTCTCGAAAAATAATGTTTTCCAATGAGGCACATTTTGAACTTGGTGGTTATGTTAATAAACAAAATTGCCGTATTTGGGGTGAGGAAAATCCACGAATTATTCATGGGAAACCTATCCATCCTAAACGAGTTACTGTTTGGTGTGCATTATGGTCAATTGGTGTAACTGGACCTTACTTCTATGAAAATGCTGTTGGTGAAGCTGTAACTGTCAAGGGTGATCGATATCGTCGGATGATAACCGAATTTTTGTGGCTTAAATTAATGAATATTTATCTAGAGTATATGTGGTTTCAACAAAATGGCGCTACACCTCACTTTGCACACGAATCAATTGATTTGAGAGAAAAATTTCCTGGACGTGTAATCTCAAGAAACGGTGATGTTAATTGGCCACCAAGATCATGTGATTTGACACCGTTAGACTATTTTCTTTGGGGTTATGTGAAAAGTAAGGTTGATAAAAACAATCCACGATCAATAACTGCTTTGAAAGATGAAATTATTCGTGTGATTGGTGGGATAGACCCTCAATTATGTCAAAATGTCATTGAAAATTTTAACAAACGAGTGGACGTCTGTGGATGTGCAAGAGGAGGCCATTTGGCAGATATTATTTTTCGCATATAAATGTTATAACTGATACTTCAATTACCAATAAAAAGTTTTTGAAAGTTAATGCAAATTATGTGTTTTATTTATTCTTTTAAAAAAACGCGAAATTTGAAACACGATTTATTTTAATTTCATAATGATTTTGCATCGATCTTGAATTTTTAAAACAATTATCAACTTTTATATATATATTATTTATAAGCTTCAATTACTCCTTCGGTATGTTCGAATAACATTCATGCCTGATACCAACCAATAACTTAACTGAAATGCATTATAATATGACTTATTAATCTCTTTTCTTTTATTTTAGCTAAAACTATTTGAAAAACCTGTTTGCAATTCAATAATTACCACTTAATTATAAACAGGTGTATATAAATACACGTGTGCCTTTATAGATGCATTTTCAATTTCTTTACATACGTACCTTAATTGTTAATATTATAGTTATCATAAGCTATCTTTACTATATACATTCTAAATTAACATACGTTTTAATACATATATGAATTTAATAACTCAAAATTCTTAACTTAGATATAGATATATCAATTGTAATGACATATAAAAATAGTATACATTCGTTTAACTTGTATGTTATAATACATATTATCTTTTAATATATTCTCATCTCTAACAAAATGCATAACATAATAATATATACTCATGTTCACAATTAAGGCACCACTCAAAGAATTGCAATGCGGATGCCGCTTCTACGCAAGCAAAACAAACAAAAACGTTTAAAGTGGGCACGCGATCACTAAAATTGGACCATAGAAGACTGGAATAAAGCATTGTGGACAGATGAATCCAAAGAGTGAGGAGGCCTGTGGGCGAGCGTGACCGGGAAGAATGCATAGACCCTATTGTTAAGTACGCTGAAGGTTCAGTCATGATATGGGGTTGCTTTTCTGGATCAAATGTGGATGATCTCGTAAAAATCGAAGGTATACTAAAAAAAGAACTCTGGAATTAAAATTTCGGGCCAGAATTTTATCTTCCAACAAGATAATGACCCAAAACACACTTCCAAATATATTTCCAGAAATTGGAGAACGAGGGAACCATAACATAACTTTTATGGTTCCCTCGTTCTCCAATTTCTGCAAATATTCCCGGCATAGTTTGGAAGTGTGTTTCGGGTCATTATCTTGTTGAAAGATAAAATTCCAACCCGAAATTTGAATTCCAGAGGAGATTGCGGTTTCCTCTAATATGCGCTTATATTGTTTGATCGTGGCCTCCCCAGAGTCCCGATTTAAATCCCATCGACTTACCGTGGGAAGAACTTGACCGAGAAGTGAGAAAATCGGCCCCCACATCTGCTGTTAATATGTGGAAGAACATGCAAGAATCATGGGGTAAAATAAAACATGAAACACTACGAAAATTAATCGAAAGAATGCCTCGATTGTGTGCTGCAGTGATTAAAAATAAAGGAGGGCATATAGACGTGTCTAAAATTTAGATAAATATATTGTACAACAATTTATTTTAGATTTAAAAATATATGTAAATAATAGAAAGATATTAGTTTTTCATTCTTGTTACAATTTGCGGGTTAAATGCGAGCGACCAAATTTTTATGAGCGATAGTGTATATACGAGTTCTTATTTTCTTTAATACTTTAATATGTAGGTTGTAGTATTCTAACTATAAATTTTGTTCTTTTTGTGTCTATTGATCAGTAGATCGATAAACCTAAACACAAAATTCATATTAACGAAACTGAAATAACTACCAGAGTACCGTCAGTTCCATACATAAATATAAACGCACAGAAATACCGCATAATTTTACTAATTCTAAATATTTGTATTTTTATAAAGTGACATTTGCCAACAAAAAAAAAACAAAAAAAGAAAACTAAATAAAATATAGAAAAGGGAGAAAAATACCTCGAAACATTGTTAATATGAATTAAGTGTTTTATTATCCTTAATGTCAAAAATTCAAACATAAAAGAGTATAACTTATACATTATAATTGTAAATATCGAATATTTATATTTAAGCATTGATTAGTTTTATTAGTGGAATCGTTAATTACGGCTAAATATCTGATACAAAGAAGCAGACCGTAGTTGCCGTCGGAAAGAATTTGTATGCAATATGCATGGTTAACAGATTAGAATTACTGATTTACATGTACCTATTATTAAAAGATAATCACAGTTACTTATAAATATTGCACAAAATATAGAATTTTATTATATATTTCACTATTGTTTTGAAGTTTTTTTAAATAGTATTTGTCTACGCTTTGGAATAATTTAAATGAAAAATTCTATTGTAAAATTGTCTTTCTCGCATTGCTATTTTAAAATAAATACACGTACAAACATTCTTTATTCAATTAATAACAATTTTATTTGTTTAAAAAAGTTCAAATTATAGATCATTGAAGATACATTACATAAATATAATAATAATGTTAATTAATAATAATATATAAAAGCAATAACATTTCACGGGCTGCTTCTATATTTCATCTGATATTTAACTTTCGGATAGGATCTACAATATTTCTTGTCGAAGTTTAAACAATTTATTTAATCTTAGGACTTTCACTGTTAAGTTAAACAATTACAATTTTTTAAATTAACCATTGGGGAATTGAAATCGATCAAATAAATTATTTAATGTATCATTTCATTTTATCTAATATTTGCAAGAATGTTAAAAGGAATCATTCTAATATTAAGAACACCCTGTCTACTACATATGTTTCACAGATATCACTGATCATCAGCGAGACTTGTGTTATTAATGAACGATTCCTCTAGTGTTTATCATATCATTTCGATACGGAAAAATAATAAATAATCATAACCTCCCTCTCTCTTCAAACACCAAAATGTATTGAACGACAAAGTCTTTGTCGGATTTCGGCGTACGTGCCTATAAAATATAGCTCGTGCAAGAATTGAAGCCAAACGACCATCGTTTGCGTCGCATACTTGCTGATTGAGCTCATTTTAAACTGGCCGAAGATGAGCATTTTTATCAAGGAATTGTGTTTAGTGATGAAGCTCCTTTCTGGTTAAATGGCTACGTCAATAAGCAAAATTGCCGTATTTGAAGCGAAGACAATCCTCAAGCCGTTAACGAATCACCATTACATCCATTAAAATTGACTGTTTGGTACGGTTTACACGTTGGCGGCATCATCGGTCCTTATTTCTTCCGAAATGAGGAAGGAGCTGTTGTTACGGTGAATGGCGAGTGCTATTGAGTAATGCCGACTGAATTTTTGTTTCCAAAAATTAAGCAGCTAAACATCGACGACATTTGGTTCCAACAAGATGGCGCAACTTGCCATATAGCGCGTTTAACAATCGATTTATTGCAAAATCAATTTGGTGACAACCTTATTTCCAGAAGTGGTCCTGTTCACTGGCCCCCTCGTTCGTGCGATTTAACGCCTCTGGATTAGTTTTTATGGGGCTATGTTAAGTCATTGGTTTATGCCGACAAACCAGCAACTCTTAAAG
The DNA here is from genome assembly GCA_031893035.1 of Dermolepida albohirtum. Lineage (NCBI taxonomy): Eukaryota > Metazoa > Arthropoda > Insecta > Coleoptera > Scarabaeidae > Dermolepida > Dermolepida albohirtum. Next base: position 209,743 of record JAVIWB010001953.1, on the reverse strand, counting down.
CATTGGAATCCAATATTCAAGCCACCATTGACGCCAAACGGCCGATTTATTGGAAAAAAAATTGGACTGATCGAATGGACCATGTAACTCATAGTCGCGACGGACATATGCCAGAAATCATATTTAAAAAATGAATGAAATTATCTACCAGATTATAATAAAAAAAAATTCGTTCAAACAATATTTCTGTCTTGTATTATCATTTAAAGTTCTCAAGCTCTTAAAAAACACGCGTTATTCAGATACATTAACATACTACAAATATTTTACTTAAAATTCAACCGCTTCATTAATCGATACAAAAATGTTAAGCAACTCAATTCACTACTGTTATAAAAGTCGAGACATTATTCAACGCTGGAGGTTCATCGTCCCGAAACATGTTACGAACTATTTGACAAACAGTAGTTTTAATAGCCTCATCAAAAGAAGACTCCAGTGCAGAAGGTCTACCTCTTTTTCGGTCTAAAGTTTTCCGTCTTTTTATATTCACCAATGACTCGATATACTTTCTATCTGGAAATTCCTGGAATCACATTTTATATGATATACTCCACATATCACACTCAATGAAATTATCTATTAGTTGGGAGATCTGCTCCGCTATGTTACCTTTACTTGTGTTTGGTGTATCCGTTATAATTTTCTTGTAACCATTGATAATTGTGTGCTTTTCAGCACTACCCACATAGCTTGTGCTTTCGCAGTTCTTCGGAGGAGAATACACAGCAGTGTTTGTATCAGTACTGCTGTCAGATTCTGCTTCTATTCTTGAAACCGACAGCTACAGAATTATGAGTACAAGTGAAGTTCTCGTATTCACATATTAATTACATTATCTGTTAATCGCCAAGCCAAAGCTTTTAAGAGACCTAATGCACACCGTAAAATAACTAAAGTAATATGATAATGCGATATAAACAATCAAAGATGTCAAAATATTTGACAGTTGATAGCGCGCGCCTATGTGATTAATTCTGATATATACAAGCATCTAACAACGCGAATTTACAAATATACATGCAGATAAACCTGACGTGAGTTAAAAAGAAAAAGAAAATAACAGATTTTGCTTTTAGAAAGCATTAACTAAAAATATTTAGGATGAAAAAGACTTCTGGCAAGTACATAATTAAAAAAAAATGTTAACTTAAAATGCTTGTGTGCTTGTAGATTTTACAATATTAAACAAAAAAATTTTATTATATATATTTTTTTTTAATCACCTACACATTTTGAGACAATATTTGGGGATGTTTGGAGTTCGATGAGGCATATGTAATATTGGATAAATAATAAATTTCTGAGGAAGGCAATATACATATTGCCGAAACGTAAATAATTTCTCAATCAACACTGGTCTGGCTAATCAGCAGTTCCGCTCATATGAAGACATCTCAAAATGGCTTGATTCGTGGATAGCCTCAAAAGACGAACACTTCTACCGTGACGGTATTCGAGCTCTGCCAGAAAGGCAATATTTTTAATGATTTATTTGTAAACATTTTTTCACAATAAAGTTGCATTTTCATCAAAGAAACATCGATAACTTAGTTTCGCACCTAATATATGTATATACATATATAATATTGATCGCAATTGGAAATATATAAATGTAAAAGGTATTGTAGGTTGAACAAAATAAATAACTTGAAAAAAAGGGACCCTTCTTCTGCAACTTCGTTAATATAAATTATGTTTTATTATCCCAACGGTCGAAACTCCCAATAAAAAGTAAGGATTCCAATTACAGATGTGGTTCGTAGACTACGCTATTGTTAAGCCTCGAAGATGTCCCATACAAATGATGACGAATCATCGGTGCCAGTATTGTCGAAGACACGGTTCCAGCTCGAAAGCTAAGATGAAGAAAATTACAATTAGAGGTAATTCTTTGTATTTTGCACATGTTTATTATACCTCAGAAACCTCCCATATCTCCTACGATCTCATTAGTATTGGGTCACTAACATTAGAAGGACAGACAAGTTGGCCATGTAAAAAATGAGTAGCGGATTAAAACTAGATATAAAAGGAAAAAAAAAAGGATGTGAATATTTTAGTGAATGATTGAGCGCAATGAATACAGGTAAACATGAATAGAATGCATTAATAAGTTTCGAGTATGGCCGTAAATATGACATAGGCAAATCGCCGAGTGTTTTATTCATACAATTGTGTGCTTACGTTTTAATACAATAAATTTTAACGCGACATCAAAGTAGGCTTTCGATAATAAAATATTTTCATATGTCGACGTGTGTGGATGAATGGTCTTCCACTTTGTTTTTTTTAACATCGCCCGTCTACTTACACGTACAGGCCCACACAAAATCTATTCTTTCTGCATAAATTACTTATACTTCTGACATAGTTCCAATAAATCTTTTTCAGAAATCTCCTCATTCGGTATTCATAGATGTGATATGAGATCTAAGGTGGACCGAGTTTATATTGGTCGCTCATAAGTGGTCGCGCCGCGATCCTTCCAGTGGTCGATTGTAATAAAATAGAGGCGTGGCAAAAATATATTAAGTTAATTTATTATCTGTCAGAACTTACTGAATTCCTGGAGATAAAAAACGATGCGTTTTTTCGTCCGCTGAAGTTTCGCGTCCACAAAAAGAACAAAATGGGGAATGAGATGGAAAAAAAAACGGGGGACTAAAGGGAAAAGTTCTGAAAATAACATGGTTTAGTCTTGTTATTGAGTTTAAGTATAGCAATTTGCGCAAAGATTATACAAAATAAAATTTGCCACTGAAAAATGCATTGTTTGCGTTATATGCGGGTACGGTACATACAAGTAGGCAGGAGGTTTGCATTATGATTCTCTTCTTTTTTTGGAAGCGTTAATGTTAAGTCAATATTTTACTTAGGGTTTATGAGATTTTATAAAACGCTTCTTTATAACTCTTTCGCGAAGGTGTGAGGTTTATATTTTGTTCTCTTAAAATATAACTAGTGCATTGCCAGAAAAGTAGTGATTAGACCTAAGTAGTTTCTTTCATTTCCAGGTGCGGTTCGTTATTCGGGGCATAATATTTATTATTAAAATATAAATTTTAAGATATTGCGAATACATAAAAGTAATAGACTATTTATTGTCATTACGCACGACTATATAATTATATAACATACATGAAATCTTGTACGTATATAACATATATTATTAGACCTGTTTTTAATGTTACTTTATTTAACATACAACCATGCTCAAATGTATTAGACACCTTACGAATTTATGTACATACATACATATATAGTTTATATAGTTTAGTCAAAAGAGAGGTGAGGAAAATAAAACTGTTTTGAAAATTATGTACAAAGTGTTATTTAGTAATATAGTACAATTTATCAATATTTTGTTTCTCCGCCCTTGGCCTTAATGACAGCTCGCACTCGTCGAGGCATACTTGCTACTAAATTGTAACACTCTGCCGGTGGTATTGCAGCCCATATTTCGCGAATTTTTGTTGATAATTCTGCTTTTGACAGGCATTTATGTTCCGTGACCTTAGTTTTTAAGATACGCCACAAATTTTCAATGGGCGACAAATCGGGACTTTGTGGCGGCCAATCCAATACCTCCACTGTGTTTTCCTCGAACCAACGCATTACAGCTCCCGATTTATGGCAGGGCGCATTATCTTGCTGAAAAATGTGTTGTGGAATATCCTGGTCGAATAGTTTTTGCACAGATGGTTCTAATACTTCCTCCAACATGGCTAAATAGCGTTGGCTATTCATCCGTCCATCGCACAGGTACACTTCTCCAACACCGTATGCAGACATACAACCCCAAACCATGATTACTACCACCTCCAAATTTTACTGTGGGAATGATACATTGTGGTTCATAAGCTTCCCCTTGCCTACGCCGAACGTATAGCGTCCCAGGTAGTCCCCAAAGCTGCCAGGCAAAAGAAGAAAGTTAGCACTTAGACAGGATTAATTTTGTTTAATGTTACATGTAGACTGAATTGCATACACCGATAAGAATATTATTGATGAAGATCGATATTCGATTCATCAGACCAAAGAATCTTCGACCACTTCTCGATTGTCAAATTTTCATGTTGTTTGGCCCATAAATACCGCTTCTTTTTATGAGCGTCAGTTAAAAGCGGTTTACGTCGCGCTTTACACCCTCGTAAACCAGCACGCTGGAGACGCCTTCTCACTGTTTGCGCAGAAACTGTTACGCGATAACGCTGTTTCAGCTCACTGGCGAGCTGTTTCGACGATTTTTTCCTATCATTGAGAGCCAGTCTTTGTAAAATTCTGTCTTCTCTAATCGAGGTACAGGATTTTCTGCCACTTTTTGGTCTGTTAACAAACGACTCACTCTCCTGATAGTGACTAATGGTTGTACGGACTGCACATCGCGAACATTTTTTTTTTGCAATTGTAGCTATTGATAACTTCTGGGAATGCAGTAGCACTATTTGGGCGCGTTCCCCTACCGACGACTCGCGTGTTTTAAGCATTTTTCTTCAACAAATAACTGACACAACGTGAAAAAATAGGATAATCTAATTGATCTCTACCACAAACTCACAAACGCACGTTGCTCACACACTGCTAGAATGACACTAAATTTCAAAAATCTACAATTTCCCCTTTCCACCTATTCTTTTCAATAGGGGATTAACTAGGGTATTCAAAAACGCGTTTCTGTAAATACCATTAACTATTTTTACGGTTAATTTCCGTCAGACTTGGATAATACCGAGAATAAGGGTTTTTACCTGGGGTGTCTAATATATCTGAGTATGGTTGAATATATATATATATATATATATATATATAAAATATATGGTTGAATATATATATATATATATATATATATATATATATATATATATATATATTCAACCATATATTTTTATTAAGATCCTTTTTTTATAAAGTTTTACATGTGTTTTTTATAACGTTTCACACCCATGTAAATGGCGAACGTGATTAATTTAAAAAAGAAATCGGAAAGTATGGCTTCGAGACCTTTCTTATATGCCAGGCAGGTATATAAGAAATTTGTCAAATTGGTACTGTGTACTCATCCTTAATTTGCTTCGTAACGATACTCTGTTCAAGTTACATTAAATTGATAAATTAGCCATTAAATCGTTAATTTATTAATTTAACGGTATATATAACATGAAAATTGCATACACAACGTCTATAATATGTAGGTACTTAAATTATAAAATTTGTTCGAAAGTTAACTAAACCGTGTTTTATGATACGTAGTAACACAAATAATAACAACATATTTTTCCTTTGTAATGTTTTTAAACGAAACTGGTGTGTGCCCATTAAACAAGCTTGATTCGTTTACGTAAGAAAAGAATGATTTTAAACTATATAGTTCTGCAATTGATGTAGAGATGGCACGGCCGGTATTAGAATTTAAGCAAAAATTAAATTTTATGTAAAATTTAAAATATTTCGAAAAAATTTTAAATATATCTAATTAAAGTAAGCATTTCTTTGATAGATAATTCCTTTGAATTAGTATTAAAAAGGGGAACGGTTTTATAAGAAATTTAGATGTATTTAAATATATTTTTCAAGCTGAATTCAATTATCAGATCACATTTACCTTATCGTCCTTGAGTTTTTAACGATTCTTCAAAGTTATTCAAAAATTTTTAATCGTTGTAACATTATATTCCACACAATTATTTTTTAAATAATTCTTTATATTGACTATAATTTCAGGAGTGATAGAAAGGCAATGAATTTTAAATTTAATATAATATAATTTGCAGAAATCTTTTGTTTTCGTTAATATGCTGAGAAAATCTCTTTCTGTGGAAATCAAAAGTAATTCCTTATCCAACGTATTTGATGCTTTTGTGAGGCTATTATATTAACAACACATCGTGATGGAATGATATTCATTGCTTCGACTGTATCGATTTCGTCATGAAGTATTTTACTAGACATTTTTGAAGAATCTAATGAACGATGTTGTGTGTTTCATATACAAAGGGTACTAGGAAAGTTCTGCAATATGACGCAACAATGAATCATGGGAAGCTGCTTGTTGCTGCATGTTGAGACATGTTCATAGTAGCTGCCGCGCCATGTCGATAGGCTATTTATTAGCAGTGAGAGTGTAAAGTGCTTGCGATGGCATCGTGGTCACGAAATGAGATAAGGGCAGTTTTGCGTTATAACTTCGTGCCTGGTTTAAACATAGACCAGTGCTTTAGAAGATACGACTCTTGCACTAGGTGATGTTTGTCCACATCGCATAACGATATTCAGGTGGTATAGAGAATTCCAAAGGGGAAATTTAACTGTGAAGGATGTTGAGAGGCCGGGAAGGCCACTACCGTCAGTTACGGAGGAAAACGTTACTACTGTGCGGAAAATGCTTGGCGAGGACAGGCGAGTGACCTACCAACAGATAGAGTGTACTTTGGACCTAAATGCACCGGCAATTCGTTCGATTCTGCATGATCATTTGCACGTGAAGAAACTTTGTTCTCTCTGGGTGCCGCATCGACTGAGTGAAGAGCAGATGACACGACGTGTGACTTGGTGCCGGGAGATGCTAAAAAAGTTTAGTAAGGGACAATCTCGGTATGTGAACAACATCGTGACAGGTGACGAGACTTGGTTGTACTATTACGATGTGCCGAGCAAAGCTCAAAACAAAGTTTGGGTCTTTGATGATGAGGACACACCCGTAGTTGTCAGAAAATACCGATCTGTAAAGAAGGAAATGAAATCGAGTGGAATTGCAGAATGCGTCGTTTGGGACACATAGAAGACAGTCACAGCTAAGTGGTATACTGAACAGTGTCTGCCTAAAGTCATTGGATCTATAAAGAACCTGCAGCCAAAGTCAAGAATGGACCTGGTTTCTCCATCAGGATAGTGCTCTAGCTCACCGCGCCAAAGCCTGCACCGAATATTTGACCACGACAAGATTGAAAGTAAAAATAATTTTGATTTCAAAATTGATCTAACTACTTTGACTTAATTCCGAAAAAATAGAAAACTTGAAAAGTCATTTCAAAATACCAAACTTTTGAAGGTGTAAATGGATTATCTGCAAGGTTTGGGTGATCTTTTTATAAAAAGTTGTGAGTTTGTATTCTTCTAGTTGAGAATAGCTGCTTTACGTCCTGCAAAGGCTAAATTCAAAAATTTTTTTTGTTCATAAAAATCAATTTTTTCAAAGAAGTATACCCGCAAAAATTCTCATTTTTCAAAAGATATTCTACGTTAACAAAACCTCGTGTACTGGCACTTTCGATGATAGTAAAAATTATTTCGAATTCCAAATTGACCTATTTTGACTTAATCCTAAGAGAACGGAAAACTTGAAAATCCATGTCAAAATACAAAACTTTTAAATAGATTGTCTACAAGATTTGAATCTTTTTCTTACAAAAAGTAGTGACTTATTTTATATTCTGTAAAGGTTAAATCTAAAAGTTTTGGGTTGCGAAAGGTGGCAAGGGTATTCAGTAGCAACAGGAAAAGCAGTCTATTGAACTTGAAATGAAATTAAAAGTACTAGATCCAGTGTCTTGTCGCCACTGTCAAGAATATTGTTAGTGTTTTTTCTTGAGAATATCACGGAGTTAACTGATGTATTTAATTACTAATTTAATTATTGGAATGGCATCTCGTTGTATTTATTTACTATGGCATTGTTTAAATGCAAAGCAGTATTTTTTGTATTTCATTTATTTATTTTTTATTATTTTCATTTATTTTTTTGTAACGGAGGGTATTAGAAATAGTTGATCACAAGGTATTGATAAGTTTGCCGACATATTGGGGGAAAACCCGCGTTTTCTGGTTACTATTTGAATGAATCCGATTCGAAATAATCATTAAAAACCTAACGGCCATCTGTAGGATCAGACATTTTATTTTTAATTTAAAAAAATGCATAACGACCAACAAAATTCAAATATGAATTACAAAAAAAAAAATTCCTTTTCTTCGTGTTTGTTTTTCGAATTCTTGCGCACGCAAACCTCCTGCTCTCTTTCTATGGGTATCGTGAGATAATTTCGTGCACCGGGACAACGTTTCGAGCGCCCCCTACACGCTCTTGCGCCAGGAAAAGGAACAGAAGGAGTCACGGTTTCCGGAATATGGCAAACCCTCAAGGATTAAGTAGGCCGCAACACGACATTCTGCCATCACACTGATGCTTTTCAGTTTTATATTTATGCCGTTACACGTTTTGATGTATTCGTACGTTTTCTTGTCGTATATAAAAGAACGAGCGATGGCGAAATTTATATTTACCTACCCACACACGAACGGAATGAGAATTGAGCCTTCGCCGCAGTATTATCGGAGTCGAGTTGCCTAACATCAGTCAACGTGTACTTGTGGTAAAGTTCAATTTAAAAAATTACCTTTTGCGAAATTACCGCTTTTCCGTGTTTGTTGTATATACATATCTATATCTGCATGAACACTAACTCCTAGACAAAGAGTTATTTGTTAAAAACCAGACTTAATAGGGAAAAACAGGGAATTGTATTTTTTTATGTATTTAAGATGATCGGCTGAATTCAGTGCGAAGAATAATAATAAATTTCATGGAAATATATTTAGACCGTTTAGCATTTGGTAATCAAAGGAAAAAATATATCTCGATGTTAATTTATTGTTTCCAAATATTTTTTTGGTAATCCAGTAGGAAATTCCGAAATTTTGTGTAAAGTCTCGGTTCCTAAGTTGAAAAGTAGTTACAAACTAGAAAAGAAATAAGCTTTAAAGTTGGTAAACTTTTTGGTTTTGCTATCAAGTAATGTGTACTAATTTTGTTAGAAAACATGAAAATATATGTTTTAATAAAAGGTAGATAGTCAAGTTAGCTCCGATTTGTTTTGGATTTTAACAAAAAAAGATTTAATTTGGCTTGGGTTTTAATGAATAGAGTTTCCTATTTGTAATATCGCTCATATTTTCCAGACATAGTGTTCATATCTATGAATATGTATTTTTTCTTATAAAATACGAACAATATTTCCAAAAGTCTGAAACACTAGTACAGCAGACGTTTAAAAAGTATAAATAATTCGTTTTTTGTTCACTCATACAGAGAGGGCTTTGTATTATTTTAGTTTACAAATCTATAATAAATTACCGATGTTTATTAACTCCACATACACTTACTTTGTTGAAATGTAGATTGTATTCCTTCATTGTCAATCTTGAACCATATTTATTAAATGATTATTTTAATTCGTAATATTTTGTATACAATGATATGTACATTGTTTCTGTTGATCTTTTTATGTATTCACTGGAGATATATGAAATAAACTATTATTAATACGGGGGTAGTCGTTCATATTTCGGGAAAGGCAAATTTTATATTATCGAAAATAGTTTTATTGCTTTTCAAAATATTCTCCATGAAAATTAATGCACTTTTGCATTCGTTTAAACCAATCCGAAAAGCATTGCTGCCACTGTGAAGGCGGTATCTCCAAAATATAAGTTTTGAATGCCTCAACTGCCTTTTCTGGCGTAGAAAACCGTTGATCACAAAGATTATTGTTGACGTGCGGGAACAAAAAGAAATCACTGCTAGATCAGGGCTGTACGGCGGATGGCTCATCAATTCAATGTTTTGCCCGGTCAAATATTCAATTGTTTGAACCGACCTGTGAGAGCTGGCATTGTCATGGTGGAGAATGATCTGTCGTTTTCGGTTTGTTTCCCTTATTTCTGCAAAAACTTTTGGCAAACAAATAGTTGTGTACCATACGGAATTGACCGTTCTATAACTCCCTGAACGTACGGTTGCATTCATTGAGCGGTTTCTCCGAAAAAACAGGCGACCACTTGTTTTGATATGCTTCGAGCGCGAACAACTTTTGTTGGTTTTGGCTCATCTTGGAATACCTACACAGTCGACTGTTGTTTACTATCGGGCTCATACGTATAGATCCAAGATTCATTACCTGTGACGACTTTATAAATGTTCTGTGAAGTACCGCCATTGCATTTTTTTGTGCATTTCTTGGCACCAGTCGACGCGAGTCCTTTTTTGAGCGGTTGTTAAATGATGTGGTACAACGTGAACATAGCTTCTTAACGGCTAAATGTTCATTCAGAGTCTTATGCACGCTGGTGTTGCTAATACCTAGAGATGTCTCAATCCCACGGTATGTCACGTGACGGTCTTGCATTATCAATTCAGACACTGCTTTAATGTTTTCCGACACAACAACATTTGTGGGACGACCTTCACGAAATTCATCGTCCAAAGAACGCCGTCCAAGTTTAAATTCACTATACCAACGATATACTATACGTTTCGGTGGTGCTTCATCACCATATAAAGAATTTAGCTCGTCGATGCGTTCTTGTTGAGATAATCCACGCCGAAAGTTATGAAAAATAATTGCACGAAAATGTTTGTGAGTTAATTCCATTTTTTCGCTGACATAAAATTTAAAAAAATAAAACTGTCAAGGCAAACATATTGTCAAAAACGACAAACTTGAGGATGCAATCATTATCTGGTTAATTTTTTGGTTAAAATTTATTACATAATTTTATAGAGGAAGAAACAATTTTCGAAAACTGGTTCAACAAGTTTTTCTTCTAATTAAAATTTGTATTGGCATAAAGCAATTATACAGTGTGTATCAGTCAAATGGAATAAATTCGATAATAATTAAATGAAAGGGTGTTTGAAAAAACGCTCGGACACGTCAATTGGGATTTTTAGTTGCGTATTTTTTTAAATAAAAAGTTTATATATAGGGTGTGTCATGTAAAAGTGGTCAATACCAACTTTCTTATTTTAAATGCAACACCCTGCCAAATATTAAATTTTTGGATTCTTTGGAAAATTCCAGACATATTTCATGTACAATATCCTATACCTATCTTCGACTGTTTCGGAAATATTAAATGTTTTCAGATTAATTTGAAAAATTTTTGATAATGTAAAAAAAAAAACAATAAAAACATTAATGTCACTGCAGGAGATGTTCAAAGTGTTCGCCGCAAACGTCTTGACAACATCTTAATCTTAAATAAAAATTTTTTTTTATGTTGCTCAACATCTCAGGTGTGACCGATCTAATCGCAACTATTATTCGTCTTCTTAAGTCAGCTAAGTCGAGGGGTTTAGTTTTGTATACTATACTCTTGACATATCCCCATAAGAAGAAGTCTAATGGCGTTAGATCAGGGGATCGTGCTGGCGATTCCATCGATCCTCGCCTACCTATCCACCGATTCGGGAATATTTGGTTGAGGTACTGCCGGACATTGATTTGGTAATGGGGTGGTGCTCCATCTTGCTGGAACCACCTCGTATTTGCTGGACCTTGTGGGTTTGCTAGATCAGGATATAAGTTTGTCAAAGCTGGCACGAGATTATTTTGAAGCAATGCTAAATAATTGTCGCCATTCAAATTTCCATCAATGAAAAAAGGACTTACGATATGATCTCCAACAATTCCTGCTCAAACATTAACCTTCCCAGGGTATTGCGTATGTTCTTCCCTCATCCAGTGAGGATTTTCCCTGAACCAATAGCGGCAATTTTGACGATTAGCATGACCGTGAAGCGTAAAGGTACACTCATCAGAAAATAAAATATGTTCTAATTGGATCACATTGTTATCTAACATTGTCATCATTTGTTCACAAAAATACGTTCTCCTATCAAAGTCGTCTTCCATGAGCTCCTGAGTTGGTATAATTTGATAGGGATGCATTTTATTTTTTTTTAATGTGCGAGTAATCGATGAATGGCAAACATCGAACATTGACGCTGCTTGTCTACTAGAAGTATGCGGGTTTTCTTCAAACTCAAGCACAATATCCAGTTTGGTATAATTACTTACTGCATTCGCAGCTGCTTTTTTTATTTGCCTTACATGTCCAAACTCGCGATACTGCTTTTCTATTTTACTAATTGTTCCTTGGGATATAGGCGGTAAATTTGGAAATTTCTCATGAAATAATTGAGCAACTTTCATTTGTGTCCGTGTGTTATCTCCATAACCAATCATCTGCAGAATTGTTATTTTGTGCATTTCTGTTAAATGAACCATTTTGCTGAAATGTAGTTAACGAAATTCAAACAGTTATGACACTGACAACACTTTGCTAATGCAAGGTATTCTAAAACGAAGTACAAGTACAATTAAAGATTTTCACTTAATAGTTCGGTAAATAAACTATTATGTGAAAATCTTATTTCAATTGTAAACAAAATTATTAATCTGAAAACATTTAATATTTCCGAAATAGTCGAAGATAGGTATAGGACATTGTACATGAAATATGTCTGGAATTTTCTAAAGAATCCAAAAATTTAATATGGGTGTTGCATTTAAAATAAGAAAGTTGGTATTGACCACTTTTACATGACACAGCCTGTATATAAACTTTTTATTTAAAAAAATACGCAACTTTAATTATTATCGAATTTATTCCATTTGGCTGATACACACTGTATAAATGATTTCGAAAAAGATAAAATTATTAACCTTCTAACTGTACATTTGAAATGCGCCGCATCGCTATCAAATTATTCATCAGTTGGTTTAGTTTATAATTAATGCTATAATTTACATTAACATTTTGTGCAAGTGTTTATAAAAATAAAAGAAATGTGTGTATCTGCAAATTGGTAATTTCATTAACGCAAATGGGACGTAATTAAAGTTAAAATAATTATCAATGTTGTTATTTGCAAATGACTCACTGGTCGAATGTTATAATTAATGCAATTTTACCGTCGTCCGACTGCAATTATAGAAACTAATTAGATACCTAGAGTTGATACGTCTGGACGAAAGTAATGTGAAAAATCAACAAGTTGACAATGAAACATCTATCATGCGTGACTGGGTTTTTATTTTATTTTGGACATAACTTAACTATAAATTATTAGTGTTGCGAGCGAAGGACGGTTGTTTTGAAGTTATTATTTATTATCAGAGTTGGGATGTCTTCCCGCAGGCCAGGTTTGTGCTGAGTATACAGCGCCCCCGCCAGCGTAATGTAATAAAGCAGACAAAGTGTAGAATTATTATGTATTATTATTACCGAGCAGATCTTTATAAAGGGTTTTCCAATAGGGACTTGACAACTTTTAATTCAATTTGTGAACGCACCCTTTCACTAATCATCGAACTGTCACTGTCAATTTATTCAGTAAACTTAGCATTTTCATCATGGTAAAGTACACGAACGAACAACGTCTGCAAATTATAAAAATTTACTACGGAAATTCGGAGTCGGTGACCGCTACTTTAAGAGCGTTAACTCCGATTTTCGGTCGTAATTCTCGCCCTAGTAGACAGGCAGTAACAAGTTTAGTGCAAAAATTTGAGTCTACATATTCGTTGTGTGATGTTGCCGTGCCAGTGAGACAACGGGTTGGTCGAAGTGTCGAAAATATCGCTGCCGTTGAAACGTCCGTAGGAAATGATCCAAATCAGTCAATTCCACGGCGTTCTCAAGAGTTGGGCATCGCCCAGACCACTTTATGGCGAATTTTGCGTAAGGATCTTGGTTTACACCCATACAATATCAAGCTGACTCAAGAATTGGAGCCGATGGACCGATTGGGCTCTGGAAAAGATGCGCCACGATGATCAATTTCATCGCAAAATCATTTTCAGTGACGAAGCTCATTTTTGGCTCAATGGGTTCGTCAATAAGCAAAATATGCGTTATTGGTCGGGTGAAAATCCACATATGCTTCATGAAGCACCACTTCATCCACAAAAAATAACTGTTTGGAGCGGTTTGCATGCCGGCGGCGTCATAGGGCCATATATTTTCGTCGACGATAATGATCATCACGTTACCGTGGATGGTAATCGTTACCGCGCCATGATTACCGATTATTTTTGGCCCGAATGGGAAGATATGGACTTGGACAACATGTGGTTTCAGTAGGACGGTGCCACAAGCCACACAGCACACGTTACAATCGATTTATTCAAGAGTAAGTTTGATGAGCGTGTTATCTCAAGAAATGGATCAATCGATTGGCCGCCTCGTTCGTGCGATTTAACGCCTCTAGACCTTTTTCTTTGGGGTACGTCAAGTCATTGGTCTATGCCAACAAGCCGACAACGTTGGAAGAGCTCAGAGCCAACATTGAAATCGAAATAGCAGCCGTTTCGGCCGAATTGTGTGGCCGAGTCATCGAAAATTGGGTCCAACGAGTCGACCGCTGCAAACGTGCTCGCGGTGGCCATATGAACGAAGTCGAGTTCCATTCATAAATGTTTTCATTGTACTTCAACCCGATAATAAAGTTTTTGAAATATCTCAAATGGTCTGCATTTTATTTTGAAAAAAAGTTGTCAAGTCCTTATTAGAAAACCATTTATAAGGTATACGTATAATTATTAAGTATAACGAACATGAGTAATGGAAAAATGAGACTAATTGACGCAATGCGAAAATTTATTGATGAATTTCCCGATTTATATTATAATGGTACTAAGATTTACTATAAAGTTTGTGATAAACTGTTAATGTGTTGGGACATTCGCGACTGTAAGAGCCATATAAAGTCTGTACAATATCAAAATAGAAAAATAACCTGTCACCAATAACGCAATTTATGTTAGATTTACTGTTCATGATAATCGCCTGTGATTTGCGATTTCGTCTACTCGCTTAGCAACCGTTTGGAAGCTACCATCCTGGAGAACCCTACAGAGCTATATGCCAACTGCGCGTAACAACATCCAAAAGACGATCGAAGCTGTAGTAAAAGATTAACCGCTGTGGATGTGTGTCTTCAAAACGACTGATCGAAAAAACATTCTATTTTGAGTATTATTGTGCGTGTTCTAGATGCTATTAAAGCGACATTTTCCATTGTACTAGCTAGCAAAAGATTGGAATAGTGCACTAGCGAAGCAATTATAAAAGCAGTGCTGAATACGCTAAAAAAATTTCAACTTTCTACTGACCAAATGTTGACGTTTATGAATGATGGTATGGGGACGACATGTAATTTGTGTTTTCGAAATCTCCCAAATGAATTCAAGAGTACCACAGACGGTGTCCCGATATTTCAGAGCCACCAGAGTCAACTCTCACATGTTGGTGAACATGGTTGAAAGCTGCTTTCTCTTATTGTGAGAATTTCTAACAAATATATTCCATTTTTATACGATTTAAATCTAACGAAGCTGCAGAAATTAAGGAACGCCAGAAAAGTTTTGAAAATATTTGCGTTGAAATCGATGTAAAACAAATTATAAAGGTTTATTGACTCGATTGAAAAATTACGTACACTATGTCCTACAAGTGACATAAAAAATATGTGTGTTGTAGAAAAGTTCGAGAGTGTTATAAAGAAAGATTTCGATTTTACGTGATTTAGAGAAGTTTGTGATGGTGCGTCTATAGATCCGTTATCTATTTCTAAATATTATTTTAATTATGCATACATCCGCAGATGTTGAGCGATCATTTATAATATAAGAACGGCGTATGTTCTCTCCGAAACAAATGTGGAGATTTACGTCATGCTGCAGACATTTTATCAGTCTTATCCGTATTGCGATACGCCAAAGTATCTGTGATATAAGTAACGCATGGCATGTATGGTAAGATCGCCCGTTTATTCGTACACTCGCTTTATTATGAGCCTGGCTCGCGGGAAAATATCCCAACTCTATTTATTACTGTATATTGATGAATTACAAGTAATTCAGCTTCGTCAGAATTGGCAAAAATAGTTTCTTTGAAATTAATGCTGTGGATTCACGACGCTTTGTTTTTTATTATTTGCAGTCGTTAAATGGATTCCTTAAGATAGTAGATATCCTCTATTCTACCATGACCTTATCAGATTTCTTTTTCAGCTTCGTTTTTCAATTATTATTAATAGTTTTAGAAACGGTCGTTTTATATGTATTTGTTTTGATATATTCATCTTACATTTTTAGAAAACATATATTTGACTACCCCTCATATTGGTATAGTGTTCAAATCTTCTATTTGACAGAATCTAATACCTTCAATATTCTGAAAATTATGAATGTGTTACGAAGGTACTGAAAAGTTTCAAACTCCAACATGAAGGTGGCGCTACTTGACGAAAATATTTGGTAATTAGATATATGTTGAAAGATATTTTAATTAAATTATATGTTAATGTATAATTCTTTTAATTTCCTCCTAATAAACGTTTATATTTTTTCCGGTATCATAAATAGACAAACCATTGAGTTTTTAAGGAAATTTTGACGCTGGTGAAAAATAAAGATATTTTAAAAGTATTACATTCTCAAGTAAAACGAATTGTATGATTTATATAGAGACGTTAGGTATGTATGTACATGATATCTTTGATGAGCAAAATATAAGTTTTTATTCCACAATACATACAGTATTTGTTTACTTTTTTATTCATCAAAATAACTTCAATTTACTTGAGCATAGTTTCATTAAGAAGTAACAAGAACATAAATACTATTTAAGAGAATCTAAATATTTTAAACTAACGTAATATTAGCCTCTTCTTCGTTAATAGCTTTTTAACGAAGACGATCTCCCATAATAGGCATCCAGACATTTCTGTTCAATATTAACCTAAACCCTAAATTTAATCTATATTACAATAGTTTTTTTTCTAATTAACTGTATTCACACACACATACATGCACACACACACATACGCACACACACACACACACACACATATATATACATATATGGTGTCCCAAAATTAACGCAAGAATTGAATTTGTCGCCATTTGTGCAGTAAAGTGTTGGCAACCTTAAAAAAACACAATTCGACAGCTAACAGTTTAGGGTCAGTAAAAATGGAGCGTTTCACGATAGAACAACGTGTCTTCGTTATTGAACAATATTTCAAAAATAATGAAAGCTTGGCGGCCGCAGTTCGAAAATTTCATACAAAATATGGTCGGAATAGTGTTTTAACTTCGTCAAATGTGATGAGATTAAATAAAAAATTCAGGGAGACTGGATCCATTGGAGACGCCAAACGCACTGGTCGTCCAAAAATAAGCCGTTCAAATGTCAATATCGAAGCAGTGCGTGAGAGTGTCGGTGACAATCCAGGAACCTCAATTCGGCGTCGTGGACAAGAATTTCAAATTTGGTGTGGATTTTAGGCTGGAGACATAATTGGACTATACTTTTTTGAAAATGAGGCTGGTCAAGCAGTGACTGTTACTGGTGCTCGATATCGCGACATGATAACACATAACAATTTCTGCCGAAATTGGATGATATCGATATGGCCAATATGTGGTTTCAACAAGACGGTGCCACATGCCTTACAACCCGTGAAACAATTCAATTGATGCATGAGACATTTCCAGGTCGTGCGCTCTCTCGTTTCGGTGATCAGAATTGGCCGCCTAGATTGTGTGATTTAACACCATTAGATTTCTTTTTATGGGGTTATTTGAAATCATAGGTCTATGTCAACAAGCCCACAACCACCCGTGCATTAAAGGAGGAGATTCAACGCTGCATCGACGAAATTCAGCCATATTCATGCATAATGGTCATGGAATATTTCGACAAATGAGTGCATATATGCATGCAAAGACGTGGAGGCCATTTGCCCGATGTGTTATTTCGTAAATAACCCTATCATATGTACTTCATGATTCAATAAAAAAATAACAATCAAATGACTAAAAACTGTGTTTAATATTTAATTCAAATCTTACGTTAATTTTGGGACACTCTTTATATGTATATATTCACCATACATTTTATTTTTATTACTTTTATTCGGAACTCCATTCGGAACAGATTTTATATTTCACCATATTAATGTGTTCTTTATCTGCAAATCTGATAAATCACTTCAAAGTAATGTTTCAGCCGTGATGTATAATTAAAAGTCGCTGATATGGCTCAGTAATATTTGAGTTTCAGTGAAAATTAAAGAACGTTTAGTTACAAAGTGGCATTTGCATTTTACGTGGCACGATATGCGGTTAAACTTAACGAATGAGTTCGAATAAGCGTTGAAAATGTAGACGTGTATATATTACTGTGGCCAACAAAGTGTGTACATACAATATATACATACATGTATGTAAGTATGTATGTATGTGGATATTTACTTACATAGCTGGACATGTGTCTAAGAAATACATATTGTACATACATGAATAAACGCATATTTTTTGTGGAAAAAAATATTAAAAAAGTCACTACTGTTAATTATTCAAACGTATAATTTTTTTTCTCAATATGCAGACTGATTTTAAGCATAAATTATACAGGTAGGTGGTCAAAAATTCACGGATAATTCGTTGGGTAGGACGATTCTATGATTAATTCTGAGTCGACAATCCTAATACAGAAATGTTGTATTGTTATTAGTTAACGCATGCGTATTGCTTAAAAGAAGCGTAAATTTGGCAACATGGTATATGACTATCAATAAACCGGTAGGAATGATATAAAAAAATACGAGTTTTATTTACGTCTAACGAATATATATATATATATTTATATATGTGTACATATTGAGGTTAATTATGTACAAATTATAAATATAATTGTATGGTACAATCATTATACATCTAGGTGCTGCTTCCCGAGTCTCATCTTCCATACCTCTCTATCATAGACTATGTCTTCGTCCAAATCTCTATCCCTCATTGCATGTCTCATCGCATCATTGCATGATCTGCGCGAACGTGCTCTCTTGTTTCTTCCCGGTGGTCCCCATTTAAGTAAGCGGTTTGTCCATCTATTGTCGACCATCCTCATTAAATGTTCGAACCACTTCAGACTTCGTCTTTCAATTCATTGTAAAACGGTTTCTCTAGTATTCATTCTGGTTCGGGTCTCACCATTTCCAACTCTTTGGATTCTTGATGTTCTGGTACTCCGTCTGAGATAGTCCATCTCAACAACCGTTAACTTTAATTTGGTGCGTAGACTTCCGCAGTCGTGATCCATGCTATCTGCTTCTGGGTTTCCGGGCTGGAACCGCGTCACTAGTATATCTGCCGACGTTTCGTACCCATTTGTGTGGCATATCTTCAGGGCTAAACTACTGTACTGAAACAGTTTCAGTGCAGTAGTTCAGCCCTGAAGATGTCCCATACAAATGGGTACGAAACGTCGGCAGATATACTAGTGACGCGGTTCCAGCCCGGAAACCCAGAAGCAGATAACCGTTAACTTTCTTTTATGTTCCTATTTCAGTGTTCATACTTCACTGCCATAAAATAATTCTGATTCCACCATTGTCTGATCTATTCTTTTTTTATTGCTTTTGTTTATTATCTATATCCTACCATAGTGAATTGAGTGCCCCTCTAACTTTACGTGCTTTTTGTGTTCTGACCTCTTGTAGAGCTATACCCCTTTTATTTATTATAACTCCCAAATATTGACACTTATCAACCTGTTCTGCAGTGATTTCGTCTGTTAGAAGCACTTCCTTAATAAAAATCTGAATAGCAATATACACTGCTCAAAACAATTAGAGTATATTTGATAAAATAATAATAAAATAATATAAGACGCAAATGTGTTTGGTTGGTAGGTAATTTTGATGGAGCCTGTGGTTGATTAACTTGATCACAGAAGGTTGATATATAACCCCTTGCCACATTTCGTATTCTGTATACGTATTTCGACAACTAAGTTGTCATCAGCAGATAATTAAACAGAGTCGCACCTGGGAAACTACGGTAAAAATACCCGTACGAAAATAAATTCCGCTGGCGATCCGTACCGCTGAAAGTCAAAACTTACACTGTGCACAGTGTATGTTTTGGCTTCCAGCAGTACGGATCACGTGCGGAATTTGCAGGCTGAAAGCCAAAATGTACACTGTGCACAGTGTACGTTTTGGTTTTCCTCACCCCACATACGGCAATTTTGTTTATTAACGTAGCCACCAAGTTCAAAATGTGCTTCATCGGAAAACATTGTTTTAGTTTTAAATGATCTAAAGGCTTCAGTTCCTGTGTTATTTGAATCTTATAGGCCATCAGAGCTAAATCCTTGTGTAAAATACGCTATGTTTGTTCTTTGAATTTTAACATATATGAATTTTTGCTTTTCTTTGTTTTCTGAAAAAGTTTGTTTAATAATTATATTCTTTTGTTCCTTTTATATTTAATTCAATACTAAATTCACAAGAGCTAGTGTGTACAGACAGACAGAAATATAACTTTTTCAGTAATACAAAATAGCAGCATACAAAATATCAGGTTGTTACATACGAAATGTCCGATTTTATAAGGAATAAAAAAAAAGTCTAAATTTAAAAAAATATAAATATTTATTCTGCAACGGCCTGGAAGCTGAAAAATTCCCTTTGAAAAGAAATCTAGGTTTTGACGGCTCACACATTGCTCAAACACTGCTATTACAGACTCCCGGTCAGGGAAGTCCCTATTCTTTAAGTGATTGTCTAAACTTCGGAAAAAATGAAAATCAGTTGGCGAAAGGTCAGGTGAATAAGGTGGGTGAGGGAGAATTTCGTAACCAAATTTCGAAAGTTTTTGGATTATCTGTCGTACAACATGAGGTCTTGCATTATCATGAAGAAGTATGGGTCCATGTCTATTGACTAGTGAGGGCTGCAAGCGGCCCAATTTTCCATGCATAGTTTCCAGTTCGGCACAATAGGACGCTGATGTGATGGTTTCACCAGGTTGCAAAAATGAATAGTGAATAATACCCTTACTGGTCCACCATACAGTCACCATAATCTTTCGCGGGTGAAGTGATGCTCGTGCATACTGTCTTGGTGCTTCACCTCGATCTAACCATTGTCCTGACCGTCTCCGATTATCATAAAGTATCCGCTTTTCGTCACACGTTACCACTCGATGAAGAAACGGTTCAACTTTCTATCGATTAGCCAAAGAGGTAGCCACCTCTAATCGACGGAGCTTATTGGCTTCCGTTAATTGGTGCGGCACCCATCGATCGAGTTTCTTCACTTTGCCAATCGAAGAAAGGTGACGACTAATGGTGGCAATGGACACTTGAAATGTTTCTGCAAGGCTACGCATTGTTGTCGACGGATTACTTTCAACTTCTACACGCAGCTCGTCGTCATTAACGGTGCTACGCGCATATCCGCGAGGCTCATTTTCCAAATCAAAATTTCCCTCGCTGAATTTTTTAAACCATCGCCGTAATGTGCGTTCATTACACGTGGTTTCACCGAACGTCTGATTAATTTCTCGCGTTGCTGCAGCTGCATTTAATCCCTTTTTATATTGAAAGAGGTAAATTGCCCGAATATTTCTTGCCGACAGCATTTCCATAGGCGAGACAAGGACAGGTGTATTAATCTTTCCAAGAAATGGAACAGGTACACACTTCGAAATAAATACCCTTTCTACAAATACAATAATAATTTTCACCAAAAACATACACGTCTTCACACAGGTGCGATTCAGTTCAGACTGAAGGAAAAAACGGACATTACATTTGTAACAACCTGATAAAACGAAGTTTGTCATAATTATATATAAATATATAAATTAACTTCACAATGGGAAATTTAATGAAAATTATATTATTTTCTGCTACTCCATCGTTAATTAAATACACAGAAATTAATTAAAAATTTCTGCGCTGGAGAAGGACTCGAACCTCTATCTGCCGTTTGCTAGACGACTGCTTTACCAATTAAGCCACCAGGCAGTGTAACTTCGAGTCCTTTAACACGCCATAAATCGTATTATGGAACAGATCTAATATTTATTTAAAAACCCGCAGTTCGGTTATGATGTCATAATTATATATAAATATATAAATTAGTTTCACGATGGGAAATTTAATGAAAATTATATTATTTTCTGCTACTCCATCGTTAATTAAATACACAGAAATTAATTAAAAGCAGCGCAGAAATTTTTAATTAATTTCTGTGTATTTAATTAACGATGGAGTAGCAGAAAATAATATAATTTTCAATAAAACGAAGTTTCTTTTGAAAAACAAACTAATAAATAAAAAAAAAGAATTATGCGATATTCTTGCTTCATTCACCGTCCCCTTCGATGTGTCTGACTTAATATTTGGGAAATTCGAATCGAAATGTGTATTTTCATCGTTCGCGCTGTCCACGGCATATAATTAACGTGTTTTATAAAAACAAGGGTCTCTTCTTACACCTGACTGATTCTATTTTAGGTCGTCGATCATCGGAAACCATTAATTTTTAATTGGAAGTTATATAAATTTCACATCGGTAACGCACGATAGGTTTGAGGTAAATGTCCGAATCGTTTAATCACAGTCTGCATTCTTTAGGTTTCCATGATATATGGACACACGTATCATTATAACAATTTTTAAATTGATGATGTATTTTATCCGTCGGAACATTTTTTTTTTAATGAAACAAATGTAAGCAGACTTGGACGCGTTGTCAGTGTAATGTATTGTCAATTCTTTTGTTTGTTTTTTCATGCTTTGTTCAACTAGTTTCCACGAATAGACAAGTCATGTTGATGAGGTGAAGTGACCAATCTTTTCATATAAATGGAAAACGGAAATACGAGGTCAAGTCAGTAATTAGTGATCCTAGACATAAAAAATTTTTTTGGAATAAACAATTACTTTATTTTTCAGCGCTTTCTTGTAACTCATATTTATTCTATATTCAAGTCTTTACATTGTTTCAAAAAAGTAGTAACTGTCTAGAATATGCGTAAGATTCCATAATTATTTAGACTCATTTTTATTTTTTGTATTATTCAAAATGATTATAGAATTTAAAGTGATGTATGACAAATTTAGATTTACTCACGTGGCCCATATCTCTTGCCAAATAGTCAAATTTTCAGGTTGGATGAAGGTAAAAGTATGAGGGCCCAAATCTAGTGAATAAGCTGGATTGGGAAGCGATTTCAAATGTAGAGAATGTTTGTCATTGTTGTACGACAAATTTAGATTTATTCATGTGGCCCAAATCTCTTGCCAAATAGTCAAATTTTCAGGTTGGGATAAAGGTGAAAGTCTGAGAGGTCAAATCTAGTGAATAAGCTGGAATGAGAAGCGATTTCAAATGTGGAGAATGTTTGTCATTGTTGTACGACAAATTTAGATTTATTCATGTGGCCCAAATCTCTTGTCAAATAGTCAAATTTTCAGGTTGGGATAAAGGTGAAAGTCTGAGAGGTCAAATCTAGTGAATAAGTTGGAAGGGGAAGCGATTTCAAATGTGAAGAGTGTTTGTCATTGTTGTACGACAAATTTTTATTTATTCATGTGGCCCAAATCTCTTGCCAAATAGTCAAATTTTCAGGTTTGGATAAAGGTAAAAGTTTGAGGGGTCAAATCTAGTGAATAAGCTGGAATGGGATGCGATTTCAAATGTAGAGAATGTTTGTCATTGTAACAGTAAAAGTGTGAACACTACAATTTTATTTCAATTCATATCATTATCGTTTATGTACTTTCCGATTTGTTACTCGCAGTTCTTTTTTTTTAGAAGAACTTGAATTATTAGTTGATGATAGAACTAATGTAATTGTAATGGGTGATTTAATATTCCACATTTCAATAATCCAAATATTCATGACAATACATCCCGTCTTACTCGTACCTTTATGGAATTTATTGATCTTGTTCAGCAAAATGCCATTTTAAACGAAAATCGTCGTTCTCTTCTTCTAGTATTGACAAATATACAGCGTACAGTTCTTTGTAATGATGATCCATTAATCTGCTTCGATCTACACCACCCGGCTTTCACAGTCTATCGAGAATATTGTTCAAATTTTAAATCATGTTTGAACGAGGAAGCATACAATTTCAAATAGCCAATTTTATTGTTCCATATGTTGTACTTCTTAGAATTGATTGACCTTTTCTGTGCACTTATATTGACATTATTGTCGCGTGCTTAAATTTTTACAATTTAATATACTTTCTCTTTGAGTTATACTTGCTGCGTTTCAAGAACAAAAAGAACAAATTTTCTGTATGGTATATTTATGAAATTAATAATATTCTGAAACTGAGGACTATTATCATTCAAAGTATAGAAAATATAAACTTGATACGGATCTTTAACATTTCAAGCGTACTTTCATGAAGTACCAATTTTCGGCAGCCAGTGAAAAGCACCTGAAAGATATGGACTTTGAAATCGTTTTTAAGACCTTCGAAGCTATCAACACACATTTCTTATTGTATTAGCTAGCAAAATATTAGAAAAGTGCACTGTCGAAGCAATTATGAAGCTAGTGCTGGATAGGCTAAAAAGATTTAAACTCTCAACTGATCAATTATTGATGTTTGCGAGCGATGCTGCATCGACAATTTGTAGTGTAGGCCGTTCCCTTAGAGCAGGTATGGGCAACATGACATGTTGTGGGCCAAACTTTAATGTGCAAATACTTTCGCTGGCCGCGTTTAAAAGTAGTGCATTTTAAAGTAGTGTTCATAATTTTTAGCGACAGATATCAGACATGAAATAATACGACAATGTCTCGCGGACCAGATAAAATCTTACAGCGGGCCGGTTGTTGCCAACATATGGTTTAGGGACAAGTGTGAGGGACTTTTACATGTGACGTGTAAAGTTAATACATTACACCTTGTAGCACAAAGTATTCGTCAATGTTGTTCAGAGGTGGATGCATTAATTTCTATTTTTTTAATAATAATTTTTAATTTTTTTTTCTATATCTAAAGGGTTTTTTTGAAATCTCTCAAATGAATTCTAGTGCTTTGGTATTATTAAGCTACCAGAGCCAATTCTCGCACGTTGGGAATCATGGTTGAAAGCGGTTTTCTATTACTGCGAGTATTTCCAATAAATAAACTCTGTGATTCTACGTTTCAAACCTAATGAAGTTGCAGCCATTCAGTAAAGCAGGGAAAAGTTTTAAAATACTTCCATTAAAACTGATTCAAAACAATATTATCTTCTTCTGCAGTAGATATATTGGTACGTGTATAGATCCGTTATCTGTTTCTAAACATTATTTTAATTACACGTGTATTACATCCCTAGATGTCAAGCATTCATCTTCTAAATATAAAAATATCATTTCGGCACGGCGAACGTTGCTCTCCGAATCAAATGTAGAAACTTACGTCACGCTGCAGACATTTTGTCAGTCTTATTCATTTGCGATATGCGACAGCTGCAAATAATGCGAGTTATTTATAAATTGAAGCAAAAGTGATATAAATAACGCGTGCATCGCAAGATCGCTCGTTTTTTCGTACACTCGCCTTGTTACGTTACTGGCCCACGGGAAAGATATCCCCAACTGTAGATACAACTTTTATTATTTTCGGAATTCCTATATTTAATTTTAAAACTTGTTTAATCGTTTCAATACGTGCATTCATTTCCTATTTTACACATTTTTAGTAAGTAATCTGTTTTGGTGTTTGGTATTTTATCCGAAGAGGTAGATACGAGAGTAGTTTGACAAGTAGTGAAAATGGAAAAGAAAAACGAATTTTTTAAATACAAAATAATTTTTATTTTTCAATATATTCTCCTAAAAGAGCAATAGATTTATTCCAACGGTGCTTCAATGCCTTTATGCCATCTCTAAAATGCGATTCTGGAAGGCTTGCAAAATACTCATTTACGAAGATGATAAGCTCGTCAATTTTGGAAAAAGGTAGAAGTCGGAAGGGGCTAGATCCGGCGAATAAGGCGCATGCGGTACTAATTGGAAATGCGACTCGTGGATTTTGGACATCGCAACTGTGCTGGCATGCGAGGGAGCGTTGTCTTGGTGAAACGGAATCCTTTTCGTTGCCATTCCTGGCCGTTTAGCACGAATCTCAACATTTAATTTTTGTAAAAGTTCTGCATAATATTGTTCGTTTACGGTGGCACCTTTCTGAAGTAATCAATGAGCAAAATGCCCTTTGAATCCCAAAAAATTGATGGCATCAGCTTGTTTGCCGATAAAGTGGTTTTCGCTTTCTTTGGAGGTGCATAACCACGTTCTAACCATTGTTTCGACTGTTGTTTAGTTTCGGGTGTACTGTAGTGTATCCAAGTTTCATCGCAAGTAACAAATCGCCTACAAAAATCAACCGTATTCCGCTTATAAAGGTCCAAACACTCACTAGAAATGCGCAAACGAGTGAACTTTTGATCAGTCGTAAGCAATTGCGGCACCCATCTTGCATCTTTCCTTAAAATGTGGTGTATGCGTTCTGTTGAAATGTTTGCCATGTCTGCTATCTCTCTTACTTTGAATCGTCGATCTTGCGTAATAATATTATGGATTTTTATAATCATTTCCTTAGAAGTCACGATTTTGGGTGCTCCAGGGTACGTTTCATCAACACAGCTTATTCTACCGCGTTTAAATTCATTTACCCATCTACTTATTGTGGCGGATGATGGAGCAGATTCACCTAATGTTTCCCGTAACTCATCTTTTATTTCGGTAGCTTTCATACCCTTAATTACGAAGTATTTAATCACCACACGGTACTCTGCTTTTTCCATTTTAACAAAACGACGTGTTGCTTCTTTTTCAATCGGCTGTCAAAAATAAACTAATCAACCGATTTATCTAAATATCGGAATGTAAACATATTAATAGCCAACCTAAATTACAGTGCATTTGTTTCACAAATTAGAACGCCACCTATGTGTCATTCTCACTACTTGTCAAACTATCCTCGTATACTTGCCTATCTGGTGGTAGTTTCAATCTTGTTGAACTTACGTATAGCTGTAGGAACAGCCTCGGAAGAAGGAAGTTACCTTGATGTTTCAAAAGACTGGTGAAATTCAACAAAATAATAGCCAGTTCGCCAAATTCGTCTGTATTGGTTGCGAAGTAATAATTCGCTAAAATATGATAGCGTTATTCACGTTTCAACGCAAAAAGGCGACATGTAAAAACACTTATTAGGAATAAAATTTTTATTAATTTTCGTTCGGTTTTCGATTCTTCCCTTGTGAGTTAAATTAAAAACATAATCGGAGCTATAAACCTTCCCTTATTAAAAATTTTAAGACTTTAATTTACAAAAATCCCATACGATTTTTAAAATGGACCATCGGCTTTGTACACCATGCATTTTCGCGGTTTTTTCCTACGGATGTGTTAAACAAGACACACACAAAAAAAAAGATTCAGATAACGAAGAGACCAGCGGGACGGCTGACTTTATGTTAATGCACACCATTGTACACCATTGGACGCTTGGGGCCCATACACATTCCGACCAATGACCATGGAACACAAACGAACCGGGTGCACCAAAAAGAGAATTACTTGTACACTCCCATTTGTCCGTCGAAAAAGAAGAAACGGAAAAAAAAGCAGAGGCGAAGACCGTACGTAAACTTAGAGAAACAAAAAAGAACACCTCATTAAAAATACATCAGTTTGTTATGTTTGTGCTGTCTTGGTTTTAAATATGGAGGACAGAATGGAGCGCTTTGAAATATGAAGGAAGTAAATCATGATGTCATTGTTATTAATAGAAGATGGACATTATGGTATATACATACATATGTATACAACGGGAATCAAATCTATATGCGGTAGTTCTTCCTGTTTATTTAATAGCAACAAAGCTACATTTTGTATAGACAATAATAATATATATGAAGTTATAATTAAGTAGTTATTTTCCTAAAATTTTTTTTTTTTTTCAATTCCTAGTTTTTTTTATTTTAATCAATTTTTCTCTTTGTCCGTATTCTTTTATTTTTCGCTTTTCCTTTATGGTTTTTAACTTTTCAAATTCAAATATTTCTTATTCTTTCATTTTTCAAAACTAATGTCTTTCGACCGTGATTCTGACTTTTTATTTTAGCTGCCCACGTACTCTATCTATTTTCAAATTGTTTACGACATATTGATATAATAATAATAATAATAATAATTTTTAATGCCCAACAGTTACACAGACGATTTACATAACATAATGCACTTAAGAATAAAATTAAAATTGAAACAAAAATAATAATAATAATAATTTAATGATGTATATGTACTTACACACGTCATTACATAATCATATATAAATAAAAACACAAAAAAGAAAACCTTTGTGGCTCACAATTAATACCCCACTAAACACGTTAAAACCCGCAAGATCTAAACAAAACACCAGAGTAACAATGAAAACATAAAAACACAAAAATGGCTATGTCAAAATTTATACTTCAGAAAGTCATTTACTGAATAGAAACAGTTCTCCACCAGCACTGTTTTTATTCATTTTTTGAGACTAATCCATGATAGGCTCCTAAACCTATAAGGCACATCATTGTATTGACACCAGACGGCCAGATTTATTGGAAAAAGTAGTCAAAAATTGGACTGATCGAATGGACCATGTAACTCGTAGCCGCGCCGGACATATGCCGGAAATCATATCTAAAAAAATAAATGCCATGAAATTATCTACCAGATTATAATAAAAAACCTTTTATTCCAACAATATTTCTGTCTTGTATTATCATTTAAAATTCTTAAGCTCTTAAAAAATAACCTATATTTCGACAACTAAATTTCCATCATCAAAGACAGGTAATCACAATGTCACACCTGTAGCCGTGGTAAAACTCGCACAGAATAATATCCCATAACTATCCCTGCTAACCACCAAACACGCACTTATTTATTTCACACACAATTTAATGTTTCCTGGTCTTAAAACGTATCCTTTTTACGATATTTAAATATTTGCTGTAGATAAAGTTCAACGTAGACTTTTAAAATTTTTGTGGAACAAAACTGCTGGTATATAATAATAATAATAATAATAATAATAATAATAATAATAATAATAATTTAATGATGTACCAGGTCGGCTGAAAAGTCCCCGGTCTGACACATAGATGGCGTTACTGTTATTAAATCCATATGTTTTTTAGATAGTACTAACCTTCGAACGAAACGTGTCAAAATTTGACAGCAATCCGACCATTAGTTACTGAGATATTGCGTTAAGAGTGAAGCTACTTTTGTTATTTAAAAAAATGGAAAAAAAAGAATTTCGTGTGCTGATAAAGTACTGCTTTTTGAACGGAAAAAATACCGTTGAAGCAAAAGCATGGCTTGATGAGGAGTTTCCGGACTCTGCGCCAGGAAAATCAACCATAATTGATTGGTATGCTAAGTTTAAACGTGGTGAAATGAGCACCGAAGACGGCGAACGCAGTGGACGACCAAAAGAGGCTATTACCGACGAAAACATCAAAAAAGTTCGCAAAATTATTTTAAATGACCGTAAAGTAAAGTTGATCGAGATAGCTGACATCCTAAAGATATCAAAGGAACGTGTTGGACACATCGTGCATGAATATTTGGGCATGCAGAAGCTCTGTGCAAAATGGGTGCCGCGCGAGCTCACGTTCGATCAAAAACAACAACGAGTTGATGATTCTGAGGTGTGTTTGAAGCTGTTAAATCGTAATAAAACCGAGTTTTTGCGTCGATATGTGACAATGGATGAAACATGGATTCATCACTACACTCCAGAGTTCAATCGGCAGTCAGCCGAGTGGACTGCACGCGATGAATCGGCTCCAAAGCGTGGAAAGACGCAACAGTCAGCTGGAAAAGTTATGGCGTCAGTTTTTTGGGATGCGCATGGAATAATTTTCATAGATTATCTTAAAAAGGGCCAGTCCATCAACAGCAACTATTATACAGCGTTATTGGACCCTTTAAAGAACGAAATCGCAAAAAAACGGCCCCATATGAAGAAGAAAAAAGTGCTGTTTCACCAAGACAATGCACCGTGTCACAAATCAATGAAAACAATGGCCAAATTAAGTGAATTGGGTTTCGAATTACTTCCCCATCCACCGTACTCTCCAGATGTGGCCCCCAGCGACTATTTCCTGTTTGCAGACCTCAAGAGAATGCTCGCTGGGAAGAAATTTAGCAGGGATGAGGAGGTGATCGCCGAAACTGAGGCCTATTTCGAGGCTAAAGACAATTCGTACTACAAAAATGGTATCGAAAAGTTGGAAGAACGCTATAATCGGTGTATCGCCCTCGAAGGCAACTATGTTGAATAATAAAATCGAATTTTGCCAAAAAACTGTGTTTTACTATGGTAGACCGGGGACTTTTCAGTTCGACTGTTATATGTACTTACACACATCATTACATAATCATATATAAATAAAAACACAAAAAAGAAAATCTTTGTGGCTCACAATTAATACGCCACCAAACACGTTAAAACCCGCAATATTTATACAAAACACCAGAGTAACAATGAAAACATAAAAACATAAAAATGGCAATGTCAAAATTTATATTTTAGAAAGTCAGTTACTGAATAGAAACAGTTCTCCACCAGCACTGTTTTTATTAATCTTTTGAGACTAATCCATGGTAGGCTCTTAAACCTATAAGGCAAAGCATTGTATATCTTTACGGCCATGTAATTTGAACTTAGCTGAATTTTCCCAATGCGATGATACGGTATGACCAAGCTACTCTGGTTTCGTGTTTCATATTCGTGAAAATCACCATTTTTGCAGAACTTATCTGGCGACTTATGAACAAACTCCAGGCAAGCAAGTATATATAAGGATAGGAGGGTCAGTATTTTGTGTTTTCTGAATAGATTTACACAACTTGTGGTATTAGATACACCACTAAGGGCTCTGATTGCACTCTTTTGCATCCTGAAAACCGCCTCAGCCGCATCAGACGCGCCCCACATCAATAGGCCATACATGGCCCTTCCCTGAAAATTTGCATAGTACAGAGTTCTAGCCGCCTCGGGTGTAGCCACTAGTTTCACTCTTCGTATAGAGTTATTGCTGATGCTAGATTGCGACACAAGTTATCAATGTGGCACTCCCAAGTCAGGTTGCTCACAACCAGCAGGCCCAGAAACTTAATATTCACTTTGGGCTCCCTCGCCACTGCCCTTGTTGTTATTGTCAGCTGTTGGGTTTTATCATGATTTAATTTCATAAGATTGCTACTAAACCACTCGCTTGCGTCCCCCAATGCAGTCTCCATATAAGCCTCTGCAACTTCCCTGCAGTGGGCACGCACTATTATGGACGTATCATCTGCAAACTGGGTTACCCACGGTGACATTATGGGGCATATCATAGACATAGATTAGAAGCAGAAGAAACAGAAACAGAAGAGGCCCCAATATTGAGCCCTGTGGAACCCCACCCCCGATAAATTGGCGCTGCATCCGAGAGCCGATCATTCCAGTATACATTCTGTCTTCTGTTTGCCAAATACGAACCGATCAGCTCATTTGCTTTTCCTCTCACTCCATACATGTTTAACTTTCCCAGATGTATCCGATGGTCCATTGTATCAAAAGCCTTACTCAGGTCGCAACATCCCAGAATTACCTCAACTCTAGCTTCGAGAGCATCCGCTATATATTCCAGGACCTCCGTAATTGCGATAGTCGTGGACTTGCCCCTCAGATAGCCATGCTGACTTACATTTATGAGTCTGTGTGTCTCAAGGAACTGGATTAATCTCTTTTTGACAATGGTTTCCAAGATTTTTGACATCACGGGTGCAGTTAATGTAATACAAAGAAAAATAAGAATCCAATTAACAAAAAAAAATATACACCAAGATGTACACTGACACAGTGTACATCTTGGTTTTGAGCGGTGTGAATCGGGCACGGAGTTTGATTTTCGTACAGTTGCTTTTCGCCGTATTTTACCAGGTGCGACACTTTGAAATTGTCTGCTGATGGTGACAACTTGGTTGTCGAAATGCGTATACAGAATTTACGAAAGTTAATGTGGAAAGGGGTTATATATCAACCTTAGTGATCATGATTATTTTTAAGGTAATTTTGATGGAGTCTGTGTTTGATTAAGTTAATCACTGAAGTTTGATATATAACCCCTTTCCACATTAATATTCGTATTTTGTATACGTATTTCGACAACTAAGTTGTCATCGCCGGCAGATAATTAAACATGATGACAACTTAGTTGTCGAAATACGTACATATACACAATACGAAAATTAATGTGGAAAGGGGTTATATATCAACCTTCTGTGATTAAACTGATTATTTTTGATTATTAAACTTCGCTATTTACACAGAATCTGCAGACAGTCTGCTTTTTATTTTCATAACTTTAAGGAGCGTTAGTAGTTCGTTTACATTTTCAAAAATTAATTTATTTTGTACAATTGTTAACTCTTTGTGTAATATTGATTGACGCACAAGCCGCCTGCATTACCTGTAATTATGCTTAAGCTTTACTCAAACGGGTAATTTTTATATTTACGGAAAAGACTATTAATGATTTTAAATTAAACGTGTTTACTTAACAGCAGATGCGTTCACAATTCATTTCCCTTTCACGAAAACGACACAAAAGAAGCAAACAGTATTTTCGCATTCGACAAATCGGCGCGATACATCAAGAACTTTAATGATCTGTAATTATATTTATAGGGAAATTTACACCTAATACGTAATAAATTATAACCCATAAATCTTCCAAGATTCCAGCATATGCATAGGTATCGTTTCCTAAAATTCTTCCCCAAAATATTTCATAAATTAAACGTCACCGTTTAAGGAACTGTGCATATTACACTTTGTGCGCATCCACTTACTCCGTTTATTGTTCTGCACACAATTCCGCAGGATAGTCCGGAGTATAACGAAGATGATAAGAGAGAGAGACGGCAGAATAGGACGATGCATTGAATATAACCGTGTAAAAAGTAATTACGATCGACCGATATAACACTACATCATATGTATGTGATGTGTAAAATACAGGTTTGGACGATGGATGTGATGTTTGATTTATTATTTTGTTGGAAGGTATACATATGCACATCCACATCAAAAAGCTTCATTTACTATCTACACATAAACTACACATATATAGATAGTTCCCGTCTTTTTCTATCTTTCTTTTTCGCTTGTCTTTTAAATTTATTGGTAGCCATAAAATCTACGCGGACAATGAATGATGTAGGTCTATCTATAAAATATGAAGCTTTCACGTGTAAAGTTGACGTTCGAAGTTTGTCGAAATTTAATTACTGACCGGTTAGATCTCATTTGACGATAAGAACTTTTGGTTTATTGCTACGAGTGGTCATCCGTCAAAGGATGAGGTACGTAGCTAATAAAGAGTGCGCGGGAAATTGGATTTTTTTTCTCGTTAATCACTTTCTGGGAAGATTGTCTTTTATATGTGGTCATGTATTTAACAATCATCAAAATTCGCGTTGTATTCCAACTTAGAATATGGGACAATAAGTAACTCTTGCGGTCTCTTTTCTTTGGTTTTGTACTTACGCTATTCCCACGCTGTCAAAACTGCTACCTTTTATTTAACAGTTATACAATAATCGAGTTCAAGTATTCGAACATTACGAAATCATCTTGAAATCGTCTTTAATTTGTAATTTTGTGACGATGTTTTCTCTCTTTTTGAAAATAATGTATATATAAAGGGTGTTTCAAAATTCGCGGTTTTCTTAAAGAATAAATAAAACACATAATTTGCATTCACTTTCAAAAACCTATTATTGATAATTGAAGCATCAGTTATGACATTTATATGCGAAAAATAATATCTGCCAAATGGCCTCCTCTTGCAGCTAAACAGACGTCCGCTCTTTTGTTAAAATTTTCAATGACACTTTGACATAACTGAGGCTCTATCTGACCAACGACAAGAATAATTTCATCTTTCAAAGCAGGAATTGATTGTGGATTGTTTTTATAAACCTGACTTTTCACATAACCGCAAATCAAATAGTCTAACGGTGTCAAATCACATGATCTTGGTGGCCAATTAACGTCACCGTTTCTTGACATTACACGTCCAGGAAATTTTTCCCTCAATAAATCAATTGATTCGTGTGCAAAGTGAGGTGCAGCGCCATCCTGTTGAAACCACATATCCTCTATATCAATATTCATTAATTCACACAAAAATTCGGTTATCATCCGACGATATCGATCACCATTGACAGTTACAGCTTCACCAGCAGCATTTTCAAAGAAGTAAGGTCCAATTACACCACCTGACCATAACGCACACCAAACAGTAACTCGTTTAGGATGCATAAGTTTCTCATGAATAACTCGTGGATTCTCCTCACCCCAGATACGGCGATTTTGTTTATTAACCAAACCACCAAGCTCAAAATGTGCCTCATCGGAAAACATTATTTTTTGAGAAAAATCAACTGTTTGTTCATTGATGAAATTGACAAATGAACGACGTTTTAAATGATCTAATGGCTTCAGTTCCTGTGTTATTTGAACCTTATATGCCCTTAGAGCTAAATCCTGATATAAAATACAACATGTTGTTGATCCACTAAGTACAGGTTGTTGTGAAGTATAAATAAAATGTAGATAGCGTACTGAATTTGTCTAGGTATGTGGGCATTTAAAAAGTGTGATGTACGACATTTATAAAAATGGCTTCGTACACGGTACAACAACGCGTTCAAATTGTTGAATTACTTTATGAAAATCAGCGTTCTGTGAAAAGAGTTTTTTGATAATTACGTGAATCTTATGGTTTACATAATCGTCCATCTGAAACCACTATTGGTCGAATTATTAAAAAATTTCAAGAAACCGGTTTCGTGGAAGATCAAAAAAGTGAAAAATACATTTGTAGTGGGCGTTCACAAGAAAATATTAGTTTGGTTTGGAAAGTGTTGCTGAAGATCCTGAAATGTCCATTAGACGACGTTCACAACAACTTGGACTTAGTGGATCAACAACATGGCGTATTTTATACAAGGATTTAGCTCTGAAGGCATATAAGGTTCAAATAATATAGGAACTGAAGCCATTAGATCATTTAAAACGTCGTTCATTTGTCAATTTCTTCAATGAACAACCAGCTAATTTTTCTCAAAAAATAATGTTTTCTGATGAGCCACATTTTGAACTTGGTGACTATGTTAATAAACAAAATTGCCGTATCTGGGGCGAGTAAAGGTGTTACTGTTTGGTGTGCATTATGGTTAGGTAGTGTAATTGGACCTTACCTCTTTAAAAATGTTGCTGGCGAAGCCGTAACTGTCAATGGTGATCGATATCGTAGGATGGTAACCGAATTTTTGTGGCCTGAATTAGATCTAGAATTGATCTAGAGGATATGTAGTTTCAACAGGTTGGCGCTACACCTCACTTTACACACGAATCAATTGATTTATTGACAGCAAAATTTCCTAGACGTGTAATCTCAAGCAACGGTGATGTTAATTGGCCACCAAGATCATGTGATTTGACTGTTTTCTTTAGGCTTATGTGAAAAGTCTGGTTTATAAAGACAATCCGCAATTAATTCCTGCTTTGAAAGATGCAATTATTCGTGTCATTGGTGAGATAGAGCTCAATTATGTCAAAATGTCATTGAAAATTTTAACAAAAGAGTGGACATCTGTGTAGCTGCAAGAGGAGGCCATTTGGCAGCTATTAGTTTTCGCACGTAAATGTCATAACTGATACTTCAATTACCAATAAGAAGTTTTTGAAAGTGAATGCAAATTATGTGTTTTATTTATTCTTTAGAAAAACCGCAAAATTTGAAACACCATTTATTTAAACAGAATTAAAGTCTTATAAAAATCTAAAAAATTAAATTTAGAAATCATAGCATAAAATTTATTTAAATTTAAGATTTTAGACTTAAAATTATCAGGCCTCCAGTTTTGCTTCATATGAACGGCGCCGCCGGAAATAATCTGAACGCTAAGGGCGCCATGGCTTTAAAAATTTGGGAACCTATGCCATATACTAATAAAATGTTTTTCCAAAATAGAAACATTTCATAATCAAAAGATTTTATATTCTTGTTATGAATACATGAATACTTTATTATGAATTTGGTAGTGCACGTGTTATACGCGTGAACACTTCGCGATTACTTTATTTATTCACGGAATGAAGTACAATAGTTAAAATTATGATAAATCGTCAAATCCGGTAAGAATAATCTCGCGCCATCTACTGCAAAAAGTCTCATGATTTTTTTGACGACTTAACAAATAAATATTATGTTGACTACCAATATAAATTAGTTTGGATGACTGTTGATTACACAGGGTAACAAAATGAAAAAAAAAAATTTGGTGCCGGAAATCTAACATCTGATTTAGATGTTTTTAATGTGCTGATTCCAAAAATGCCACCAGATTTTTTCTATCAGCTCTAGTTTTTGAGATACAGGTTACAGGTTAATTGATATTTTTTTCTGATAAAGGACAACAAATAAAGAGATAAATATGTACTTAATCGTCAAAATAGAAATTTCCCAGAATGTAATTAGCCAAATGGAGACCTGGAATTGTCCCTGACCCAATGTTCCTATACTAGGAACTACTCAATACACTGCTCTGCAAGGAAAACAAAACGTGACAAACGAACCTTTGGTTGCAAGAGAAAAAATCTTACTTCCGCCCTTGCATATCAAGCTAGGCTTAATGAAGCAATTTGTGAAGGCTTTAAATCGAGATGGAAATTGTTTTGTGTATTTATCACGTAAATTTCCTGGCATTAGCACGGAAAAACTAAAAGCTGGTATATTTGATGGTCCTCAAATAAGGCAACTTGTTAAAGATCCACAATTCACCACATCAATGAACGAGACTGAATCTAACGCTTGGTGTTCATTTGTTCAAGTAGTACAAAATTTTCTTGGCAATCATAAAGCAGAGAATTACGTAGAATTAGTGGAAACTATTCTTTCAAATTTTAATATTCTCGGCTGTAACATGAGTATAAAAGTTCACTACCTCCACAGCCACCTAGATCGTTTTCCAGAAAACTTAGGTGATTGTAGTGAAGAACAGGGGGAAAGATTCCATCAGGATATTAAAACTATGGAGGACGATGGGATAACCATATGATGATGGACTACTGCTGGAGCCTTCAGCGAGACTGCCCTAGTAAAGTCCATTCTAGAAAGTCGTATAAAAGAAAATTTTTCTGTGATTAGTGACTAATGTAATTATGTAAATTAAGTTTTTGCAATAAATACTTAAATCCATGTGTCTTTGTTTTTTTAACTGTCAATAGTAATATTATATATTATAACAGTTATGACGTAAAATATATACACAATTTTTTAAGAAAATCTCAAAAACTAGATCTGATAGACCAAATCTGAGAACTTTTTTATATTTTGCATCCAAAAATTACCCAGGAACAGTTAAAAAATCGCAGGCACCAAAATGTGTGTTGGCCTGTGTTATTAATTGTTTATGCAAATAATGCGTTTAAAAAAATAAATGACAAATGTTTCTAGGTGTAGTTTTATAACCAATAATTGATCATAAATTTAATGGAATGTTAAAATACCCAACGTTTTAATTTATCGTTTGTAATTACTCGGGTAAAGCGCATCACATCTCCACATAATTCATTTCTATATTTTAGCTACCAGTGTTATAAAATACCCACATTAATAAATTATATGTTACAGATTTCAGCGCGCAGTAATTTCACAATATAAATGTTTAGAATTATTCTATATTTAATAAGCTAAGTATCTCTAATACATATTATTTTCCGACATAATTATTTTTAAACAGCAGCCGTTTAACTAACAAAATCAAAGTAATATGGTATATCCCGCATATTCGAAACCGCGTTACCCACTTCGTGATAATTTTATTCCGACCTGTACGCGTTGGTAATATCGTGACTGCCCGATACCACCATCAATGAGTTTCTCCTCGCCGGAATGTACATCGCGTGTTCTCTACTTTTGTGTACGTTTGCGTTTGACCATTTTTCTTAGCTCAGTATGTCAGGTTTCTAGGAATCATGCGACTTTGTGAGAAAGTCCGATTTTTTACCGTTCCGTTTTTAAACATCGCGGCGGGTATACATCGCCACGCCATGGCATTCTTGATTTCTCGTTGTGTATGTGT
The DNA here is from genome assembly GCA_031893035.1 of Dermolepida albohirtum. NCBI lineage: Eukaryota > Metazoa > Arthropoda > Insecta > Coleoptera > Scarabaeidae > Dermolepida > Dermolepida albohirtum. The sequence goes on along the minus strand of JAVIWB010001953.1, from coordinate 171,878 downwards.
GTTGTTGCATGCAGAACGATAATGACACAATCATTCATTAAGTCTAAGGAGACGGCGGGAGAGGAACACGCTTGGAGGTTTTGAAAAATGTCCGAATAATGTCGGCCGACGGATGAGAATACGTAAAACCGTCCAATTATTCGATCTTTTTTTTTAAATATAACATATGTCTCGCGTAATTCATTTTAGTACAAATGACTTGCTGTATTTATATGCCTCGCTGTGACTGCATGTGCTTCTGAATTGATAATTTAGATGAGCTTAATTTGAAGCAAAAGGTGTGTGTTGGGATGGTTTTTAACAGATGCTGTTATTAAACTTTACAATTTATAAAGGTGATATCGACATATATTTTTAAATATTTACGTAATATATTTGTGAAATACATAGTCAGCAACCAAATTTCAAGGGGACGTCGTAAATGTGAGATTTAAAATATTTAAAATACTAAGGAATAAGAAAACACTTTGTCTAGAACTATATTATATAGTATATTTACTGCGACTAGTTTCGTGTGAAATTTAGACATTTATTCCTTGAGAGTAATGGAATTTCACAAAGTAACGACCTCAACAATTATTAGGTGCGCAACTAAGTTCTCGCTGTTTTTCAAGAGATGGCTCTAATAGTAAGTGCTGGTCGATTGTCACATAACCAAAACGCCATGAATCAAGCTTAGACATATGGTAAACAAACCGATTTGACACATTAGTGATTTTGTTTTTGCGTCATATACTTTTGGTTGTGTGAAAATGTATGATTTTGTGCCGAATAATAGTCATTTGCGGGAAGTGTTGCTTTTCTTCTTTCATTCGAAGAAAACGGCGGCTGAAGCGCATCGAGAACTCCAAAAAGTTTACGGGGATGCTGCTATAAGTGAAACAACGTGCCGTGATTGGTTCCGTCGCTTCAAAGACCGTGATTTCGATGTTGACGACCGTTCGCGTGAAGGAAGACCAAAAACCTTCGAAGACGCTGAATTGGAGGAATTGCTCGATGAGAATCCGTGCCAAACGCAAAAAGAGCTTGCTTTAGCATTAGGAGTTACCCGTCAAGCCATTTCCCAGCGATTGCATGCGTTGGGAATGATTCAAAAACAAGGAACTTGGGTTCCTTATGATTTGAAGCCAAGAGACATTGAGCGTCCTTTTTGCGCCTGTGAACAACTGCTCCAGCGGCAAAAAAGGAAGGGTTTTCTTCATCGCATCGTTACGGGTGATGAAAAATGGATTCATTATAGCAACCCAAAGAGAACAAAATCATGGGACTGCCCGGTCATGCTTCTACGTCGTCGGTTCTGCCGAATATTCACGCTGCGAAGGTTTTGCTGTGTATTTGATGGGACCAGGGTGGTGTTATTTATTATGAGCTGTTGAAACCGAACGAAACCATCACTGGGAAACGGCATCGAACTCAATTGATTCGATTGATTCGAGCACTGCGTGAAAAGCAGCCACAATACGAGCAGAGGCACGAAAAAGTGATTCTACAGCATGACAACGCTCGGTCTCACGTTGCCAAACCCTTTAAAATCTACTTAGAAACGCTCAAATGGGAGGTCTTACCCCACCCTCTATATTCCCCAGATATTGCGCCGTCCGATTATTACTTGTTCCGTTCGATGGCACGTAGTCTGGCTAATCAGCAGTTCCGCTCATATGAAGACATCTCAAATTGGCTTGATTCGTGGATAGCCTCAAAAGACGAATACTTCTACCGTGACGGTATTCGGGCTCTGCCAGAAAGATGGGAAAAAGTTGTCGCTAGCGATAGGCAATGTTTTGAATGATTCATTTGTAAACATTTTTTCACAATAAAGTTGCATTTTCATTAAAAAAAGACAACGGGAACGTAGTTACGCACCTAATAACTATTTCTCTTAATACAGTGAAACCCATTTATTGGAAACCCTCTTAATAGAATGTATTGGTTAAAGGAATTAAAATCTCAAGAACAAAACCATATCCCTTTAAGTATTAACAAAATTATTCGGTTATAAGAATATCTTTTAATAGAATATATTGGGTAAAGGAACGGCTTTTCTAAGAACATTAATGCGATTTTGTCTTCATAAAAGAATAAATTTCTCTACCTCCTTAACTAAAGGTGGATATAAACCAAAAGTTACTATGAATGTTTACTTTACCTTTAGAAAGTTATTATGTACATAATTACAGATAATCTTCGGATAATTACGTATTGCAATAAAATCTTGTACCTAAGTGGTTTTAAACAGTATTTAGATAATGGTTAATTCTGTGCGAATTACATACATACAATAAAAAAATTTTCGGAGGTTTTAAAAGCAGGAAATTTCTATATTTCTGGTAAGTTTGTTATTTGACTTTGCAATCGAAAGTGAGTGAAAAATCGCTTCTTCGACAAACTTGAACAGAAAAGATCTTGCTCTTAAGGAAAAAGTAAAATTGCTTGAGTTTTTAGATGAAACAACTTGCAGTCAGTCGGATGTTGCCAAAAAATTTGGTGTGTCTCAAGCACAAGTGAGTAAATTGTTAAAAAGAAAAGACATTATTGTAAGTGATTAGCGTGATAATTTTAAATCTATTCAAAAACGAAGACGCAGCGGGAAGAATGCCGACGGAGAAAATGCTTTAAATCATTGGTTTATGGAAAAAAGAGAGTGTAAAGTTCCACTTAGCGGACTCATTTTGAAGGAAAAAGCCGAACAGATTGCGCAAAATCTGGGTAGTGTAAATTTACCTGTTTTCGAAGAGTCAGACGAAAATTGTGCAAACAAGGTGATGGAACAGAAGGAGGAAGAAGAAGCATAAGAAAATACATATTCAAAGGATACTCCATCAACCGCGCCATCATCTCAAGAAGTGAAATTAGCATGTGATACTATACGTCGTTTTTTAGAATCAAAAACTGATTGTAATTTTGCACATTTCTATGCATTAGATAACCAAATCACCGATATTTTGTGTAAAGAAAGAAAACAAAATGAAATTACAGATTATTTTGTTAAGGATGTGTAGAGTTTGAAATTAAAAAAATAGTATCAATTGAAGTATTAAGTGTAATTAAAGTGTAAAGACACTGGTCTGGAATTTGTAATAACCAAACGCAAAACATTATATACGAGGGAGCGTTTTTATATTCGCGGAATGAGAGGGTTGTAGAGGGGTGAGTAGGCGCATTGGGGGTGTGGCCTATGCAGCGACTCATGATTAGTATAAATACGAAGTTTCATTGTTATTAGACAGTTAGTCTTTGAGCTATCGTCAACCAAGTAACATAATCAGGAGTGAAAAGTGAAATATGGAAAAAATCGAATATCGTGCCGTTATAAAGTTCCTTACCAGGCAAGGAAAATCAGTCGCGACCATAATGAATGAGATGTCATTGGTTTACGGCGACTCTTGTCCAGGAAAAACCATGGTGTACAAGTGGCATAGTTTATTTAAACAAGGACGGTAATCCCTTGAAGACGACCCGAGGCCGGGCAGGAGCATTGAGGTGGCCACGCCAGCACTTATCCAAAAAGTTGAACAAATTGTACTCGAAGATGCTCGACTAAAGAAGAAACAACTCGCAGAAATGGTTGGCGTATCCGATACAACAATTTTTAAAATCCTACACGATCATCTCGGCATGTCTAAGGTCAGCGCAAGATGGGTGCCGAGAATGCTCACGCCGCCGCAAAGACAACAGCGCGTAGAGTGTTCGCGTGCATTTTTGGACCTCTGTAATGAAGACAAGGATGGTGTATTGAGTGGAATTGTTACTGGAGATGAAACTTGGGTTCATCATTATGAACCTTGGTCCAAACAAGACTCCATGCAGTGGCATAAAAAGGGCACAGCACCTCCCAAGAAATTTAAAGTGTCACAATCAGCTGGGAAATTCATGGCAACGGTATTTTGGGACTCGGAAGGAATATTGTTGATTGATTATAAAGATAAAGGTGTTTCTATAACCGGAGAATATTAAGCTTCAATATTAGAGCGACTAAAAGAAGCTATTAAAGAGAAAAGACGGGGAAAATTGACAAAAGGTGCCCGTCCACAAGAGCCGCGTTGCGTTAGCTGCCCTGCATAAGGTGGGTTTCGAAATTGTGAATCACCCACCCTACAGCCCAGACCTGGCCCCGAGTTATTATTACCTGTTTCCGAAAATGAAAAAAGAGCTGCGGGGTAAAAAATTTACTGCCGATGATGAAGTCAAGGAGGCAGTTTCGGCGTATTTTGCAGATAAAGAGAAATCATTTTTTATGAGGGTATAAATAAATTAATTGAAAGACGTGAAAAATGTATCCGTCTTGCAGGTGAATATATTGAAAAAGAAAAATAATTTGGTTTTTTTATTTCCGCCCCATTCCGCGTATATAAAAACGCTCCCTCGTATCAAAAGAGGAAAATTTAAGACTCCTGAAAGTAAACGAGTTCTTCACAACGAAATTCTCCCAAATATGAAAGTAAAAGAGTTCTTCCAAAGGGAAAAATCTTTTATTATTTTTAAATTATTGCTTTTTGTTTCAAGTAAATCGTTTTATATCATACACTATCGCTTATAAATATTTGGTCACCCTTGTTTCATTACAGTTTCTATAGAAAAGTTGTAATTCTTTATTTCTGTAGTAAGAAATATTTTCATAGTAAACGTTAAAATCTATAAAGGCTTATTCAAAAATAATGTATGTGATTACCCTACTATTAACAATGAATGATAATACCCTAATAAAACTCCAGGTAGAATAATTGCACTTAACGGATTAGATCTATCAATTCTTGGAAATTTTCCATTGTTATGATTTTATTTCAAGATAGGGTGTTATTGTAAACTATACTAGTATTTATACTTGGGTATTTTGGCAAAATTGCAGTTAGTTTCTATGAGGTGCTCATAGTGATAATATCATGTGTTTCGAAGAAGTTAAATCGGTTAGAAATTCCTAAGCGGAAAGAATTGAGTGTAGAAACACGATCGTATATAATCACATAACATAAAACTGGCAAAAGCAACCGCGAAATTGCCACAGAACTTAAATTCAGTCCACCGTGGCTTATATCATAGAAAAACACCGCGTATGTGGAAATGTGTTGAGCAGAATTCGAAAAGAGGGACCAAGGGCAACAACTTCAGCAGACGATCTTGCAATGGTGACAACAAGCAAGAGAAATAGATGAAAACCAGCCCCAGAAATCACAGCAGAAATAAATACTGTTCGTCGAAAGCCCATAAGCGTTTCCACAGTTAAACGGCGATGAAAAGAAGCCGGTCTTCATGGACGAATCGCAATGCGGAAGTCGCTTCTACACAAGCAAAACAAGCAAAAACGTTTAAAACGGGCACGCGATCACCAAAAATGGACCATAGAAGACGAATAAAGTAGTGTGGCCCGATGAATACAAATTCAAGATTTTTGGTTCACGAAGATGTGTTTACGTGAAGAGGCCTGTGGGTAAGCGTGCTCGGGAAGAATGCATAACCCCTACTGTTAAGCATGGTGGAGGTTCAGTGGTGATATGGGGTTGTTTTTTTTGGATCAAATGTGGGCGATCTCATAAAAATCGAAGAACAGTATAAGCGCATATTGGAGGAAAACGCAATACCCTCTGGAATTAAAATTTCGGATCAGAATTTTATCTTTCAACAAGAACAACAAACCATGCCGAGAATATTTGTAGAAATTGGAGGACGAAGGAACCATGAAAGTTATAGCGTGATCTCCCCAGAGTCTCGATTTAAATCCCAGCGAGGTGCTGTGGGAAGAACTTGACCGAGAGGTGAGAAAATCGGACCCCACGTCTGCTGTTAATATGTGGAAGAACCTGCAAGAGAAATGGGGTAAAATAATTGTGTGCTACAGTGATTAAAAATAAAGGAGGTCATATAGACGAGTCCAAAATTTAATTAAATATATTATACAACAATTTATTTTAGATGTAAAAATATATGTTTTTCATATATGTAAATAATAAAAAGGTATTGGTATTTCAATTTCGATTTTTGTTACAATGTGCGGGTTAAATGCGAGTGACCAAACACTTATGGGCGATAGTGTATATATATATATATATACACTACAGGCCATAAGTGAGGGATCACTTATCATAAATAACAAAACACTTGTATTTTAGACACATCCCTTAGACTTTTACCTGTTTTGGTGAGAATAATTGAAATAACAGTTGTAAATGTAATTCTGAGAAGGATTATTCGGATTATTATTATAAATTAGATAAATATATTTGTTTCTGACATATATTGTAAATCCTTTTAATAGTTTTATGGCGTCTATTTAATAGAAATATTTTATATACCCCAATAAATTTAATAGGGTTTACAACGCAATATTATTATAATGGTATTAGGAATTCATAGTAAACTATTTAGCAATTTAAAAATTAGTTTTCGTGCAGCATTGGCCGAGTAAGTTGCAATACGAGTATTTGAGAACAGACGTAAAAGTAACTTATAAAAATGCCGAAAAGAAAGGAACTTAGCTCAGAAACTCGTAGTCCTATAATAACGCTACATGGTGAAAAATTTTCACTGCGGCAAATAGCCGAAAAGTTAAATTTATCTTATCACGCGGTGCAAGGAACAGTGAAACGATATTCACAAAGTGGTTCATTACAACCAATAAAACGTTGCGGAAGGTCAAGGGTAACTACCAGACAAGAGGATTTGCGCCTAAAAACACTATCAAAACGAAATAGGCGCCTCGCAGCTCCTCAACTACGAGCAGAGCTGAATGAAGGCCGTCGAAAGCCGGTGTCACCGACTACTGTAAAACGACGTTTGACAAAGGCGGGACTACATGGGCGTATTGCAGCTCGAAAACCATTATTGAATCCACGAAATCGTAAAAAACGGTTACAATGAGCCCAGGACCATCAACACTGGGACATGGAAATGTGGAACCAGGTGTTATGGACAGATGAGTCAAAGTTCCAAGTGTTTGGTAGTAATCGACGAGTTTTCGTTCGAAGATAAGTGGGTGAAAAGATGTTACCCGGATGAGTAGTGGGGGAGGTTCTGTGCTTGTTTGGGGATCCTTCTCCTTTGGTGGTGTCGGAGATTTGTACCGCACTGAAGGCATTTTAAAAAAAAGGGATACCTGAAGATTTTGGTGGAACATGCAATTCCGTCTGGATTAAGGTTAATTGGTGAAGGTTTTCACCTACAACAAGATAATGATCCCAAACACAGTTCCCAACTTTGTGAAAACTATGTGAATCAAAAAGAGGAGGAAGGGGTGCTGATGATATGATTCGGCCACCACAATCACCCGATCTCAACCCTTTCGAATTACTGTGGGATGAATTGGATAGAAACGTGAGAGAAAGCTGTCCACAATCGCAGAAACAGCTTTGGGAGCAACTTACAAGGGTGTGGAATAATTTACCAATGGATACGCTCCAGAAACTTGTATCGCGGTTGCCTAATATTTGTAAAGAAATCATTAAGCGCAGAGGTGGATACTTCGACGAAAGTCGAATATGATAAGAAATGCTAAAGAATATGTTGAAATTATTTCATTTTACAAGGAAAACTGTTCATTTGTCTCGTAGATATATTTTGTAGAAATATCAATACGTATATGTTTTGTTTTTTTTAAATTTCATCTGCTGATCCCTCACTTATGGCCTGTAGTGTATATATTGGGTCTGGGAAAAAGTTCGTGGCGTTTTTCCCGATAGATGGCATTGGTTGCCGATAACTAAAGAACAACAAGTCACAGCGACACCACCGACGGCTCGTTTTTTAGATGACCTTCCGAACGTTAGTTTGAGCGTAGAAACATTGTAATCGGTGCAGTGGTTGGAAAGTTATTCGCACTTGAAAATGGAGAAGAATAATGAGAAATTTCGCTATATTCTGCAATATTATTGTGATAAGGGGAAGAACGCTGCGCAGGCTTGTGATAAAATTTGTGCTGTGTACGGTGAAGGTACTTTATCGAAATCTGTTGCGCGGAAATGGTTCGCTCGCTTTCGTTCTGGAAATTTCAATGTGAAAGATGAGTCACGCTCCGGTCGTCCAATCACTGAAAAATCTGATGAAATTCTTGAAAAAGTCCAACAAGATAAGCATATCAGCAGTGTCGATATTGGCATGGAGCTAGGCATTGACCACAAAACTGTTTTGAACCATTTACACAAAGCTGGTTACAAAAAAAAGCTTGACGTATGGGTTCCTCATGAGTTGAGCGTGAAAAACATGATGGACCGAATTAACATCTGCGATGCGCTGCTAAAACGGAATGAAATCGAGCCGTTTCTGAAACGTTTAATAACCGGAGATGAAAAATGGATTACGTACGATAATCGGAAGCGTAAAAGATCGTGGATAAAGGATGGTGAGCCGTCACAAGCGTTCGCTAAGCCAACATTGACGCCAAAAAAAGTGATGCTGTGCGTATGGTGGGACTGGAGGGGAATCGTCCACTACGAGCTACTTCCAACTGGTCAGACGATTGATTCTCAACTCTACTGTGCACAACTAGAGAGATTACGCCAGGCGATTGAAAGAAAACGGCCCGAATTGATTAATAGGAAAGGTGTTGTCTCCCATCATGACAACGCCCGACCACACACTTCTTTGATGACCCGTCAAAAATTGAGAGAGTTTGGTTGGGAAGTTTTGATGCACCCACCTTACAGTCCGGATATAGCACCCTCTGACTATCATCTGTTTCGATCTCTGCAGAACTCTCTCAATGGAATTAAGTTGGTTTCAAAAGAAGCCTGTGAAAACTACTTGATTCAGTTTTTCGACCAGAAACCACAGAAGTTTTTCACCGATGGGATCATGGATCTACCAAAAAAATGGCGAAACATTGTCGATAATAATGGAGCATATTCGGTTTAAATGAATTCGTCCACGCGCCATGCGGGGATCAGTTGAATTTTACTGAAAAAACGCCACGAACTTTTTCCCAGACCCAATATATATAGAGTGTAGATTATTATTATTACTACAACTGTTTCGTTCTCTTCATATTTATTTCTTCTATTAGTTCTTTCTATTGCAAAATTATAAATGCAGAATAGATAGATAGTTTAAAAAAATGATCATTGAACGACAGTAATGAACGCATTTTTTTAATATTAAAATATGTTATTTTATATAAATAACTATAATTATTGTAATTGGTTGTAATTAATGTGTTTAGTTCCTTTTTATGTTAATTTTACCCTGATGATTAAAAACTCGCGAATAATTTATGAATAATAGTGCAATACGTTTTAAATAAACTAAAAACTAATAGCTATAATCTATATGTATTACGCCTCTATTAATATTTATAAGAAAAATAATGTTTGCCATGCAATCAATAACTTTGCACGAGAATAAATGCACCCATTATCAGTCTTGTCGGACCTTGACGTAATATTTTTTTAAATCCTCTCCAAGTTTTCGCTTATCGTAGCCTTTTTTTCGAATAAACACATCTAATGTATAAAATATTAACGCAGGACTGCTTAAGTTCGATATACACTTAAAATATTACAGAGCCATGCCTACTAGACAATTTAATGCACGTTATAAATGACCGTCGGTTTTTATACAGCGCGCAAGCACCTTTACATTAGAGAACACAAAGATCATGATATAATAATGTGCGCTGAGAGTGGAACATAAATTTATGGATATCGCTATACATTACAATTTGATAAATAACATCGGACGATAGATCTGAAACATCAGACATGATCCAGGCAAACAGACAGGGTTATGCCCTAAGCTATAATTATCCTAATAACAGATTCAGTGTTCTCTAAAATCTCTCTGTTTCTCTGTGGGTTAGGCTTATTACATTTCCACAATTTTCATCTACTGCAGCCCTTTGTATTTAAAGTTTTCTTGGTCGATTTTATTTCAATGACGTCCTAATAAGTCGATCGGTAGTTTCGATGTACTTCGACAATACTAGTGTTAGTATACCTCAATATTGGTTTTCATTTATTCATTTATCCCAAAAGATGATTGCAATTTCAATTGTAGGATAAAAATTGAAATATACGTAGTAATAATAATAATAACCTTTATTGTTCAAAGATATACTGTCGCAGCACAAATACGAGAACTATTCATACGCACCCAGGAAAAATACATAAAATAAAACATGTAAAGGGTGTTTAAAATTTCGCGGTTTATTTAGAGAATAAATAAAACACACAATTTGCATTCACCTTCAAAAATTTTTTATTGGTGATTGAAGTGTCAGTTATGACATTTATACGTGAAAAATAATATCGGCCAAAGGGCCTCTTACAGCTCATGACATTTTGACATAATTAAGGCTCTATCTCATCAATGACACGATTAATGTTATCTTTCAAAGCAGGAATTGACTGTGGATTGTTTTTATAAACCTGACTTTTCACATAACCCCAAAGAAAATAGTCTAACGGTGTCAAATCACATGATCTTGGTGGCCAATTAACATAACCGTTTCTTGAGATTACACGTCCAGGAAATTTTTCTCTCAATAAATCAATTGATTCGTGTGCAAAGTGAGGTGTGCGCCATCCTGTTGAAACCACATATCCTCTAGATCAATACTCATTAATTCAGGTCACAAAAATTTGGTTATCGTCCGACGATATCGATCACCATTGACAGTTATAGCCATTTTCAAAGAAGTAAAGTTCAGTTACACCACCTGACCATAATACACACTAAACAGCATTAATTCATTTTCCTCACCCCAGATACGGAAATTTTGTTTGTTAACCACCAAGAAAGTTTAAAATGTGCCAGTTACACCACCTGACCATAATACACACCAAACAGTAACTCGTTTAGAATGCAGAGGCTTCTCATGAATAATTTGAGATACTGCAATTTTGTTTGTTAACATAGTCACCAAGTTTAAAATGTGCCTCATCGGCAAACATTATTTTTTAAGAAAAATCAGCTGGTTTTTCATTGACAAAATTGACAAATGAACGATGTTTTATATGATCTAATGGCTTCAGTTCCTGTGTTATATGAACCTTATATGCCTTCCGAGCTAAATCCTTGTTTAAAATACGCCATGTTGTTGATCCACTAAGCCCAAGTTGTTGTGAACGCCGTCTATGGACATTTCAGGATCTTCAGTGACACTTTCAAACCAATATTTTCTTGTGAACGACAACTACGACTGTATTTTTCACTTTTTGATTTTCCACAGTACCGGTCTCTTAAAATTTTTTAATAATTCGACCAATAGTGCTTTCAGATGGACGATTGTGTAAACCATAAAATTCACATAATTTTCTAAAAACTCTTTTCACAGAACGCCGACTTTCATAAAATAATTCAACAATTTGAACGCGTTGTTGTATCGTGTACGAAGCCATTTTTGTAAATGTCATACATCACACTTTTTAAATGCCCACATACCCAGACAAATTCAGTGCACCATCTACATTTTCTTTATTCTTAAAAAAAACTGCGTAATTTGAAACAATAGAAACTATAATATACTAATGGGTCTTTCATTAAGCGCTTCCTATCTGTAAATTTAAATAAAACAAAGTTTGTGTGAGATATTATCGAAATTTTTTCTTGGTTTGAAAGGCCTATCGATGCCATTATGTATGGAATATAACATCGTCAAATGTCCACCGTGGTTTCACTGGGTGGCGCGCATCCGAAATGTCCAATTTTCCATTACTCTGGCGCATAAATTAAGCTGAATGTGGCCGATGGCATGAGTTACGTTGTCTTTGAGTGGCGCTATGGTTTGTGGCTTGTTCGCATAGACCTGCGACTTAAGGAAGCCCTACATGATAAAGTATAACGGGGTCAAATCGCATGATCTCGGTGGCCAGTTCACATCACCTTCACGTGAGATGACCATGCCCTCAAATCGCTCGTGTAGAATATTGAATGTGGCATGAGCTGTGTGGCACGTAGCGCCGTCCTGTTGAAACCACATGTCGTTGGTGTCCATATCATCCAATTCAGGCGAAAAGAAATTGGTAATCATCTATCTATAGCGCTCGCCGTTGACGGTGATGGCCTATCCAACGTCGTTCTCAAAGAAATATAGACCGATGACGCCGCCAGCCCAAAATCCACACCAAATAGTGACTTTGTCGGGATTCATTGGACACTCTTGGATCTCATGTGGATTGGTATCGTCCCAAATTCCAGAATTTTTTCTGTTGACATACCCATTCATCCGGAAATGGGCCTCATCGCTGAAGATGATTTTTTGATGAAAATTAGGGTCAGTTTCCAACTGCTCCAAGGCCCATTCAGCGAACACACGTCTTTGTTTATGGTCGTTTACCTTCAGCTCCTGGGTCAGTTGATTTTGTACGGGTGCTGGCCCAAGTCGAGGCCAAAATTCGCCAAGTTGTGGTCTGAGAAAGGCCGAGTTCTTGTGAGCGAAGCGAAATCGACTGCCTTGGATTCTCCTGTACACTTTCACGGAGAGCGGCGATGTTCTCGGCAGATCTTACGTTTCTTCGTCGTACCGATGTTGGTTCATTGTTTACTGAACCAGTGGACTCAAATTTATCCTCTCGGTAGGACGAGTATGGCGACCGTAATAAAATGGGTGAAGCGCCCTGTACGTTACCCGAACAGAACACCCATTTTTATAAAATAATTTTATCATTTGCACGTGTTGTTGAATACTGTATCTGTCCATGGTGATTTGGCAAAACAGACTGAATAAATGACAGCCAATTCGACAGATGTGGTTTCAGCAATATGTCTACTTATGTTTCTGACGTACTGAATCCGAAAATGAACTTTAAAATACCACAGGTTGAAAACATTTCGAGAACTTGGACTTAACATGAGTGTGATGGTGCATTTTTTACACTCATATTTAAATTTTTTCCCTGACAATCTTGGAGCTATAAGTGAGGAACAAGGGGAGCGTTTCCACCAAGATATAAAGGAGATGAAGAAACGCTATCAGGGTCGTTGGAATGTCAACATGTTGGGAGATTACTGCTGGACCCTTCTACGAGCAACTCCAAAAGCATCATATAGAAGGGGAAGCTATATAGAGGTTGAGGAAATACAAAACTCTAGATTAATAAGTAAAAAACTGTTTATATTAAAACATACACTACCATTGTAATAATTGAATGTTAAATTTGTCAATTATACTCTGATAATAAATTACGTACCTTTAAATCTTAATTATATATTTTAATACTATCATACCCAACAAAAGATAAAGATTGTGAAAAATAGGTACGTGGTAGAAGAAAACTGATTGAAAATTTGGATTCAGCACACCAAAATACATAAGAAACAGGTTTAACTTTGAAAAAGTTTTTAATAAATATTTATTGGTTGACCTGTTATCTGATAATGATGGCGACTTAATTGTCGAAATACATATACAGACTACGAACATTATCGTAGAACGAGGTTTTATTTACAGTTTTTGATTAATTCTAATATAAAAGTGTACAATTTTAGAAAAAAGTTAGTAATCTTACATCATCAATAAAACGGGGGTTATACAAAATCCCATAATTTTCTTTATTTTGTGCAACTAACTATAAACGATTTCACTAAACGATTAATGCTATTATGTGTTGTAAGTCCTATAAATACATTTTATATTTAATATACGTCAATTTATTTATCGGTAATCCAGTCATACCCTTTGTGGAAATTTCTTTCATAATTCAAACACGGTAATGACATCAGTTTTTCGATGGTGTGGCGATAAATGCCATCAGGTATTAATAGATCGACCTGCATATTATCACGTTAAGCAATAATTTATGGGAAACGTTCTTCGTCATTTATCTAAATTTTTAACGAATTGGTAATAATTATATAAATGAATTTTTAAGAACAAACTCTAATATTATTAGATGTTTTATTTGCGCGATATTTAAGTCTTTAGTTTTTTAAAATTTAGATAATTTTATTTCGAAATATTATAGGGTGTCTTTTTAAGATTCTGAGAAATTTAAATGATAATACAAAACAGAAATATTGTTGGAATGAAATTTTTTTTATTATGATCTGGTAGATAATTTCATGGCATTTATTTTTTAAATATGATTTCTGGCATATGTCCGCCACGCCTACGAGTTACATAGTTCATTCCATCATTTCAATATTTGACTACTTTTTCCAATAAATCTGGCCGTATGGCGTCAATGGTGGCTTGAATATTGGCTTCCAATGCTTCAAGAGTTGCTGGTTTGTCGGCATAGCCCCATAAAAAGTAATCCAGAGGCGTTAAATCACATGAATGAGGGAACCAGTGAACAGGACCACTTCTGGAAATGAAGTTGTCACCAAATTGATTTTGCAATAAATCGATTGTTAAGCGCGCTGTATGGCAAGTTGCGCCCGTCTTGTTGGTACCAAATGTCGTTAATGTTCAGCTGATTAATTTTTGGAAACAAAAATTCAGTCAGCATGGCTCGATAGCGCTCGACGTTCACCGTAACGGCAACTCCTTCCTCATTTCGAAAGAAATAAGGACTGATGATGCCGCCAGCGTGTAAACCACACTAAACAGTCAATTTTAATGGATGTAATGGTGATTCGTTAACAGCTTGAGGATTGTCTTCACTCCAAATACGGAAATTTTGCTTATTGAAGTAGCCATGAGCTTCATCACTAAACACAATTCTTAGATAAAAATGCTCATCTTCGGCCAGTTTCAAATGAGCCCAATCAGTAAAAATGCGACGCAAACGATGCTCGTTTGGCTTCTCAACAAGTTGAGAACGACGACGAATCGACATTTTGGCGTCTTCTTCAATACTTCGCGCTACAGCAGCAGTATTCTTTTCAGTACGCACATTTTTTGTCGTGTTGATGGTTTTGAATCGAGAAGAGTAAAATTAGTGCGAAAACGATCAATAACTGCACGAATTGCTTGCTCACTAGGCCGATTATATTGACCGTAAAATGTACAAAAAAGGGCTCTATGAATTTCTCAAACAGATTTATTTTTTTCAAAGTAAATTTCCACAATTTGAAAGCGTTGTTCTGGCGTTAAAGGATTTATGATAACTTGCCAAACCTTACTGAACAGAAATGTCAACACAGTTTGACATTATCAGCTGTCAACCCATAGTTATCAGTATCGATAGTTCTCATGCAGCTTAAAAAACCCCAATTGCTTACGCAAATATAAAGTTTTCTTTGAAATTGCAATGAATTATGTCAACAAAATTACATTTTATATAATACATATTTATATACTAGGAGATCCCGACAAGTACCTGGAGATGGCAACACCAAATTTAATGTGGCAACACTGTAGTTAGTGCATCTGATCGTTTTTACTTTGTTGAATATGTAATATCTGTTGTTTATACTTACGTCTGTAAAAGTTGAAAATAAATTGTCTTTTGTTTGAATGTATTTTATTTAACAGACATAGTATTATCATTTTTCAATTGTCACTGATTTTTTCTTTAACAAAAATTAAGTTTTTTTAAACCACGTCTTCCATATTCCTTCGGTTAGCTTTCGTGCGTTTATTTAACTATAAACGAAACCATTTTGGATAAATTGAAGATATTCAGCAGTTAACAGACACTAATTTAAACATCGTAATTGGCAACAGAAAAAAATTATTCAATGAAATTTTCAATGCAAATGTAAATTTGTATTTTTGCTAAAGGAGGATATTTCATCTGCCCAAATATTGGTCCAACTATCACCTTAGTCACATAATTTAAGTTCGATAACATTACCTTTAAGCGTGAATTTGAAAGTCTAGTCCTTCAAACAGAAGAAAATTGGAGAGACTTTGGACACAGAATGGTGAAAACTCAAAATCACTTTCAGGAAGTCGTTAGTGTTTTCGATATTTTGACATTAAGAAATGTGCAATAAAACATGATGAATATGCTGCAAAGTATTGATACTTGATAATAATATAAAGAAATTTCATATTTAAGATCTACAATTTTCAGTGTTGGCCTATATGTTTCTTAATTTCTGGAATTTTGAAGAGTGATTCTTATAATTTACTGTGTAATATAATCGGTCGTGTCCGTGTTCCCTTCTTTCCAATGTCATTCATCGTAGTTTAGGTAAAACAATTTTCAAAAATCTTGTGAAACGAACATTTAGTGTACGTCTAGGTTCTAAATGGTGTGTACTAAATGATGTAACAACTTGGTTGTCGAAATGCGTATACAGAATTACAAAAGTTAATGTGGAAAGGGGTTATATATCAACCTTAGTGATTAAGTTAATCAACCACAGGCTCCATCAAATTCAACTGTAATATAATCGAAGAGATAAAAAAAGACCTCTTACCATATTAATATTTGTATTCTAGATAAGTATTTCGATAGCTAAATTGTCATCAATATTGGAGTGTGTTTTCTTGAACAGGTAAGCAGGATATTTTTCGCCATTTTTGTGGTTTACCAGGTGCGACACTTTGCGGTTAATCTGCTGATGATAACAACTTGGTTGGGTTATGGGGCTGACCAAATCAACTGTACATCGAGTTATCCAAGAATATAAACAGGCAGGTGTAGTCAGCCCTCCTAAAGAACGAGCAGGCAGGCATTCAAGGTTTCTAGAATTTGATGAATCCGTCAAAAGTACTGTATGGCAGATAGTGCATAGTTTTTTTTTAAAAACGAACTTCCAACATTTAACAAAGTATTGGGAGGAATAACTAGAGATGAGTCCATACCCAAAATGAGTCGAGCAACTCTACACAGATTCTTGAAACTCATTAATTTCAAGTGTTAATGAAAACTTGTTCATGCTATAACATATTCATATTTAATTTATATATCAGATATGTAAAACGTAACAAGAAGAATATGCTAATAGAAAAGGATGAAGTTATCAGGCGGAGAAGAAAGTATCTGCCAACAATAAAACATTACAGAGACGAGAGTCGCCCAATATTTTACCTAGACGGAAAATGGTTAAATGAGGGACACACAAAGGAAAAAGTTTAGATCGATTCAAATATACCAAGTGCACGACAAGCTTTTGTTGAAGGATTATCCACAGGATTAAAATGCCCTGGTGGAAAAGGCCGGCGATTAATAATACTCCACATAAGATCTGAAGTCGGATTTGTGGAGGATGGACCGTTGCTTTTTAAAGGTTGAAAAACAGCTGATTACCATGATGAAATGAACGGTATTATTTTTGAGGAATGGTTTGAACAAGTATTGCCTAAGTTGCCAGATAATACTGCTATCATTATGGACAATGCATCATATCATTCACGCAGAGTGGAAAGTCTTCCAACTTCTTCATGGAGGAAAGCTGCAATCAAAGACTGGTTACGTTCCCAAAATATTGAGTATAATGCAGAAATGTTACGTGCTGAATTATTGCATTTGGTACGTTTTCATAAGGAACAATGTAATATATATGTAACTGATCAAATGGCAGCTGCTGCAAATAAAACTGTATTGATGTTACCAACATATTATTGCGAACTCAATCCAATTGAAATAGTCTGGGTACAAATAAAAAGTGAAGTGGCTTCAAAAAATACTACACTCAAAATATCGCATGTACGAGAACTTTTGATGGAAGCAATTACAAATGTTTCAATGGATAATTGGAAGAATTGTATCAACTATGTGATTAAAGAGGAAAAAAGAATGTGGGGCTTAGATGGATGATATTGTGGAACCATTTATTATTTGTGTTGGAAACAGTAACAGTGAAAGTGATTTATTGTCAAGTATAAGTGAATCCGATTAGTTGTACTGCTAATGTTTCTATATTTACAATCTTTGTTGTATTTTTGATGGAGTTTTATAATAAATTTTAACAGTAGTTTACATTTTACCTTGAATTTCACAAATAAATTTGACATGAATATCAATAATTTATGACTGACAAATATATATATTACTTTTCTATAGAAAAGAAAATTTCATGAAATATTTATTTCAATAATATTTAATCTTAATTTCGGATAGGTTGTACATATTAATCCAAAAAGCGACGTTTGTACAATCATACTTCCATTAAAATGAATTTTTTTTCATTTATTTTTAAATAATAAAGAAAAATATTAATATCGTTGACAAACTACTACATTCACAACTGTTTATGTTCCATTTTTGTGGTAAGTTACATTTTTAAGCAAGGTGTTCCGCTTTTTAGCGGGATATTTTAATCACTCCTTATTCTGAGACAGGATATAGAGGTTTTTAACGTTGTTAAATGGAGATAAAGATGTAAATATTCAGTACAGTGTACGGACACTTTTGTAATTTACTGTATAATAAATTCTACGCCGAAAAATCTATAAAAAAAATTACGCCAAATCCAACAACTAAGAATATTTGAAAACTTAAAAAATATTTAGATAAAAAAAATAGAATTACTTCAATTAGCCATATAAAGCACATCGAGATGGTACCATTCAACCGCCATGCTTATTCACGCCAACCTCATTCTCTCTTACATCTACGAGACTCACATACATAATCCACAATACATACACACCCTGAACTTTATGTTTTAATATGTTGTTTCACCTATACAAGTTTGTTCCAGGTCGACGTTCGACGATTGGTCTATTTTGGTTACACCCACCACCCACGCACAACCGATGGACCCCCATGGCCTTCTAGTTGTTCAGAACGTTAGGTAATTTGTAAATAGAAGCGACAGAATTACAACCTCTACTACAGGGATATATAAGCATATAACATACATGTTATTTCTGAACTTGAAAGATTGAATAAAAAAACATTACTTCTAGCAAATTGTACTTTTATTTACCTTTAATTTTTTCCGACTTTTCCCATTTTTTTTCATTTGATAAAGTGATGGAAATGTATTGATTTAGCGCCACAGTGTTACATGATAAATTCGTTTTCGTTGGATTGGAAATGATAATGGATTTAGGTGGGTAAATATGTACTTACGTGTTAGTTCAGACAATGGATAATTTATTTTTCATGGTGGTAATGGTGGGAGTAAATCAAAATGTTATGCTGTATTTTATCACTTTCGGTAATGTGATTAATTTATTTGGTATAAAATCGAATGCATTAATTGATTTATTAACACTTTCTTTTGTTAATTTTTAAACAAAACTATATACGAGAAAAGTGAGATGAAATTTATTAATTTTTGTAATAATACTTGAATTATATATGTTTATAATAATAATAATTTACTAAATATCTTACAAATAAAATCCAGAAATGGTCAGGAAACAACAAAATTACAATACAATTACAATAGTTAACAAATAACTGAAGTCTATGCACTACATCAAAGACAAAAAGTTGATTACAGATTCGCATTCGCCGTTGTACTTGCTTCACAGTCAGTTCATGAAGTACTCATGTGCACATCTTTTCTAGATTATGTAGATGGCGATCTACTGTCCACCCTGAAAGGACAACACTGCGATTGTCACGTACTGGGAATCGGAGGCAAAGTAATTCCAATAATCCACTTGAACATCAAAGGTTTACATTTTCCATACGATTTTTTCAAGTTTCTCGTTCTGTCACGATTGAACCAAAGTAACTGGATACATTTCAATCCCAAAACTATTTTTAGGTCTTTCGAAAATGGCGGTACACGAACATTTATCAGTGTACAAAAATTTTTCAAAAATCCCAATTTTTGCGACCACACCTCTTTGGAAAAATTAAAATTTGGAGAAAAATAAGGAGTTTTAGATTCAACCTTTGTGGTGCATAAATCTGTAGTTCCGAAACAATAGAATAGTAGTAGTAGTAGTAGTGTAGTATAGCAGTAGTATACAATAGTAGTGGAAAATTTTGGACAAATTGAAATTTACTGACTTCAACCGCGTTTCCCAAAGTGTAAGAATTGGTTCTAGTCACTCAGGAATACCAGCGCACCGTCTGTGGAATTCTCGAAATCGTTTTGGAGATTTCAGAAACACTTTTTTGGTATTTGAATTTAATTCTTCCATCTCTGGATAACATTGTCGAATACTTTGTGCTGCAAGGTTTAAAGCATAAACTTTACACGTCAAATGTAAAGGTCCCTCACACTTGTCTCTAAGGGAATGGCCTACATTACATATTATCGCAGCATCATCGTCGTTCACAAACATCAACAGTCAGTTAAGAGTCGAAATTTTTTTAGCGCACCCAGCACAACCTTCATAATTACTTCGCCAGTGTACTTTTCTAATCTCTTGCTAGCTAATACAATGGAGAATGTTGCTTTAAGGATCTAGAACACGCACTATAATATTCAAATTAGAATTTATTTTTTCGTCTACGTATAACCACAGCTGTTTACTTTTTACTACAGCTTTGATAATGTTTTCGATGTCGTTACGCACAATTGGCATATGGTTTTGTAACGCTCTCCGGGATGGTAGCTTCTATTGTGTATATTCCATAAGTTATGAAACGATTGCTGATAGAGTAGATAAAGTCTTGAATCACAGGCGATTTTTAAGAAAAGTAAAATTGCATGTTTGGTGTCGCCCTATATTCTTTATATGATTTTAATACTCGCATTTGTTCCAGCATGTCAACGGTTTATCGTACACTTTACAGTATATCTTAGCACCATTAATAATAATATCTTTCTCTCTAACAGAAAGATAAGCATATTTATACCTATGTCTGTTTAAACATACGTTGTTAGTTGTTGCTCTTAGGAGTTATAATATAATATAAATCGGGAAATTCATCAATAAACTTTCGCACTGCGTCAATGAATGGTCTCGTTTTTCCTTTACGCACGTCCATCATCCTTAATAATTATACGTTCGCCTTATACAAAGATCCGCTCAGTACTAATTTACAATTCTACACTTCGTCTGCTTTATTACATTCCACTGGCGGGGGCGTTCGTACTCAGTACGAACCTGGCCCGCGAGAAGACATCACAACTCTGGTAATTAATCCATTTACACATT
The DNA here is from genome assembly GCA_031893035.1 of Dermolepida albohirtum. Lineage (NCBI taxonomy): Eukaryota > Metazoa > Arthropoda > Insecta > Coleoptera > Scarabaeidae > Dermolepida > Dermolepida albohirtum. The sequence continues at coordinate 151,051 of JAVIWB010001953.1, read as the reverse complement.
CACTTTGACAATTTGACGAGTTTCCAAATTAATATTCTTTTATAATTGAACCTGAGAAGTCACATAAATTTCGACTTCAATGTCGTTGTCAGCATGCGAGCATTCGTTAAGTCGATATCATCACTGCTAGATACTCATCTGCCGTTATTTGCTCTATTTGTTGTCTCTTGCCCTTTATCCCTTCTGCGTCCATTGATTTATTACCATACAAATACTTCCATCGAAACTGATTTAAAACAAATTCATGCCAATTATAAAGGTTTATTCGACTTAGGAAAATTTCAAAACACCGGATTGTCGTTCTTGGAGTTCAAGCAAATTGTGAACGATGTACACTCATTGCTGTGCTACAAGAGACGTAAAAAATATGTGTGTCATAAAAAAGTTTGAGAATGCAGCAACAAGCAGCTACCTACGATTCATTATTGCGTCATATTGCAAAACTTTCCTAGTATCCTTTGTATATTTAGTTTTTCTTATATTAATTTTTATTTTCATTATTTCTATATCTTTTGTCTTTATGTCACAAGCGTCTCGATTTTTCTTCTGCGTCTGCGACTAGCACTGTACCATCTGCGTATAGTATTCCATCAAGTTGGATCGGTGATATCTACCTACATCCTATGATTTACTTATTAAATGAAATGGTAGGTTATCAATTGCGTATAATGATGTGCTTTTACGATTCTAAATTGCTAAACGGAGAACGCTAAATTGTTAAAGCGGAAAAAATAAATTTTTAAAAAATTTTGCATGACAGGTACGATGTATAACCAGTTAAAATTAGAATTTTTCAGTTTCAAATCGAAAAAACACATAATTATATACAATTAATAACCTACTGTGGGTTTTCATTTACTAACTGCTTCCATGATGCAATTTATGGTACATTATGAAGACTCGAATTCACCGTTTCTGTAGTCTAATGGTGATGGCACATTCGGAGAATTGCGGAGAACGAGATTAGAGATTCGAGTCCCACGCGTAGACCAGAAATTTTTTCAAGAACTTCTGCATTATATTATGCGATGTAAAAAGAGGTTGAAATTAATATTTTTCAGTTTAGCATCGTAAAAGCGCACAATTATATGGAATCTAATGTAATCTAATCTTCCCATATGTTGTCAATATTTCTTTGAGAATAATTTTTTAGTTTTGGAATCCATCTTTTGTAGCGAATTCTATATCAGCTCTGTAGTCGATGTAATTCATTTAGATTAATTTAAAGCAGAACATAAACTGACAGTTAATACAATTAGTAATGCAGCAATTGTTTTATAAACGGGCATGAAAGTTTTCAAGGCATATGTGATTTAATAAACAAACTTTGTAGCAAATTGTGCCAACATTAATTCTTGAATATTGAAACGACATTTTCGCATTTTATAATTATTTTTAGAATTCAATTCACATTGAGAAGCAAGAGCAAATATATATTTAAACACAACTGAGTTTTTGTGTTTAATTTTGCTATGGATTCATCCATAAAGACCACAACACTTAATTAAATAAGTATTTTGTAAAATATGTAGAAAAAACGTGCTATTAAACGAAAAGCAACGTCGTCCCACCATCAAGCATTTCCCACGTCTTCCACAATATAGGTTTACGTGAAAAACCTCTTTTCTTTAAAACGGTATGTACATACGTACCTTCGTTTGCCATTTACAATGAAAAGTAACGAAATAGAAGGAGAGAGTGCGGTGACGAAAAGTGAATACAATACAAAAGGATGCGTTAAATGGAGATCAACCCCGGTTTTTCTTTCAGTTCTCGCAGTGATGTGTGTATGCAGTCGATTATATGGTTTAGTTGATTATATGTTTTGATTTTTGTAATGCATCTCCGAGACAGTGTAATTATTATGCTCGGGGCTAGGTGATATATTCAAACAGACATTCCAGGGTTACAGGTCAACTTATACGAAGAGTATTGTTCGCTTGTTTTTAAGCTTGAAAGAGAACAGTGGGTATCTAATAATAATGGAATGTACAGCGATTATTATTAAAAATGTTGAATATTTTTGAAAATAAACATATGTATACTGTGGTCAGAAATGCACAGATAATCGTCAGGTAGGACGATTCTATGATTAATTCAGAATCGATAATCCTAATACAGCAAATGTATTGCCTGTGGATTTAGCTTCTTTGTAAAGGTGTTTCAAATTGCGCGGCTTTTTTTAAGAATAAATAAAATATAGATGGCGCACTGAATTTGTCCGGGTATGTGGGCTTCGTACACGGTATAACAACGCGTTTTATGAAAATCAGCGTTCTGTGAAAAGGGTTTTCAGAAATTACGCGAGTTTTATGGTTTACATAATCGTCCATCTGGAAGCACTATTGGTCGAATTATTAAAAAATTTCAAGAGACCGGTTCCGTGGAAGATCAAAAAAGTGAAGATAAGTCGTAGTGGTCGTTCACAAGAAAATATTGGTTTGGTTCGTGAAAGTGTTGCCGAAGATTTTGAAATGTCCATTACACGACATTCACAACAACTTGGAATTAGTGGATCAACAACATGGCGTATTTTACACAAGGATTTAGCTCTGAAGGCATATAAGGTTCAAATAACACAGGAACTGAAGCCATTAGATCATTTAAAACGTTGTTCATATATCAATTTCATCAATGAACAACCAGCTGATTTTTCTCAAGAAATAATGTTTTCCGATGAGCCACATTTTGAATTTAGTGGCTATTTTAATAAACAAAATTGTCGTATCTGGGGTGAGGAAAATCCACGAATTAATCATCCTAAACGAGTTACTGTTTGGTGTGCATTATGGTTAGGTGGTGTAATTGGACCTTACTTCTTTAAAAATGCTGCTGGTGAAACTATAACTGTCAATGGCGATCGATATCGTCGGATGATAACCGAATTTTTGTGGCCTGAATTAATGAATATTGATCTAGAGGATATATGGTTTCAACAGGACGGCGCTACACCTCACTTTGCACACGAATCAATTGATTTATTGAGAGAAAAATTTCCTGGACGTGTAATCTTAAGAAACAGTGATGTTAATTGGCTACCAAAATCATGTGATTTGACACCGCTATTTTCTTTGGGGTTATGCGAAAAGTCATGTTTATAAAAACAATCCACAATCAATTCCTGCTTTGAAAGACAAAATTATTCGTGTCATTGGTGAGATTAGAGCCTCAATTATGTCAAAATGTCATTGAAAATTTGAACAAAAGAGTGGATGTCTGTGGAGCTGCAAGAGGAGGCCATTTGGCAGATATTATTTTTCGCATATAAATGTCATAACTGATACTTCAATTACAAATAAAAAGTTTTTGAATGCGAATGCAAATTATGGGTTTTATTTATTCTTTAAAAAAACCGCGAAATTTGAAACAGTCTTTATATGTCATAATCATACATTTGAATAGATTCAACTGAAAATAGTTACTCTGACGCCAATCATTAATTATAATTAGTTGATTCTACAGAGAGATACAATCATTCGTATCTTGGAATAAGGTAAAAAATTAATAAAAATATTCGTTTCAAACCATGCAGTATATGTTATATATGGAACTCAAGTATGTTTAAAAATTATAATAACTAAAAATAAGTATTTCCTTAATAGAACTAATTGATGAATATGAATTCTTATGCCAATGCGAAATATAGCTTCAGTCGTCGTGTACACATTGCACATCAAGGGACGGAGATCGGTCTATTTGGTCGGCTGCGTCATTGTTGCTACCGGGTAGTAGCATGACGTTTCCCCAATAAGTGCAAGGTTGACGGTGTCAAACATTTCCAATCTATTGGGGGTAAAGGCCTATTTCGATGCGTTGAACAGTAAATGGTGAGCGTTACAGGCAGATGCTAAACGAGTTTTTTTTGTCGTAAGTTGCTGTATTGGGTCTCGATCATTGTTGGTTTCAACAGGAAGGAGCAACCGCTCACACAGCTCGGGCAACGATGGATATTTTGAGACATCAATTTCCAGGTCGAGTGATCTCCCGTTCTGGAGATTTGAACTGGCCGTCCAGATCGCCAGGTCTAACAGCACCAGACTTCTTCCTTTGGGGCTTTCTAAAATCTCGCGTTTACCACAACAAACTACGAACCTTGCAAGTAGAAGAAATCGCCAATTTGGAGCCAGATGTTTTGCGAGCACCAATTTAAAATGCCGTAGAACGAGTGCAATTGTGCATGAACTCGGGAGGTGGCCATTTGAGCGATATAATTTTTTCCAATTAATGTCATCAATTTTACACTTTCAAATAAACTTTGTATGAAAACAGAGCTCTGTTTTTTCATTAATAACAAAATGGCAGCCAATTCAATTTATGAAATTACTTTCGCTTCACCCGTTAGTTACAATGGCGAGAATAAATATGCACATTATGCTTACGAGTTGAATGTATTTGGAATGTTTTTCAATTCGAACAATTTAAGTATGTACACCATCGGCCATAAATGAGGGATCGCATACTATCGATAGAATCGCTCTATCTTTATACCTGGGTTTTGGTAGGGACAATTGAAATAATAGATGTAAATCAGTTTCAGTGCAGTAGTTCAGCAATGAAGATGTCCCATACAAATGGGTACGAAACGTCGGCAGATATACTAGTGACGCGGTTCCAGCCCGGAAACCCAGAAGCAGATAGCATGGACCACGACCGCGGAGTCTACGTACCAAAGTGTTTCTAGGAAGTTTACCAATAATATCCGGATCATTATGTAAATTACATAATCATATTTGTTAGTGTAAAATAATGGTTCTAACAAACAATTTATAGGAATTCGTACAACAAAGAATGTTACAACGTAAGAAAAATTTAGTATTCGTCTAGAATCTGCCCGAGAAAGTTGTAATACGAGTATTCGTGAACAAACATACAAAATGTCAAAAAGAAAGGAATTGAGTGCAGAAATTCGTAATACTATGATTATATTACACAAAGAAAAATTGTTACTGCGGACAATAGAGCAAGAATTAAAATTAAGATATCATGCAGTGCAAGGTACAGTGAAAAGGTACATAACCAAAGATCAAAGATGACTATTAGACAAGAAGATTTGCAGTTGGAACTGTTATCTAAACGAAATAGACGGTTAACAGCTCTACCGATTAGCGCAGTATTAAATAAGAATTCGCTATCGCTGACTACCGTAAAAAACGTTTGTCAAAGGCGGGACTCAAAGGGCGATTTGCTGTTCTTAAACCATTGCTACGATTACAAAATCGTAAAAAACGATTATAATGGTCTAAGGAGTACTAAAATTGGGATGTGGAAATGTGAAAGCGGGTTCTGTCGACGGACAAGTTCCAAGTGTTTGGAAGTAATTGGCGTTTTTGTTCGCAGACGAGTTGCCGAAAGGGTGATACCAGAATATGTTGCGCCAACAGCTAAACACGGTTCTTGTTTGGGAATCAATTTTTTTAATGGTGTTGGAAATTTTCATAGAATTGATGGAATTTGAAGAAAAGAAGGATATTCGAAAATTTTAAAGGAACAGGCGAGAGAACAGGAGAAAGTTTTTATTTATAACAAGATACTAATCCCAAATATAGTGCTAAACTTTGTAAGGACTATGTGAAACAAAAAAAAGAAGGACTTCTTGTAAATATGGTTTGGCCCGCACAATCGCTCGATCCTATCGAGTTGCTGTGGGATGAGTTAGACAGAAAAGTGAGAGAACACTGTCCAAAATCGCAGCAACACCTGTGGGAACACCTTACAAATGCTTGGAACAATATTCCTATTGAAACTCTTCAAAAACTTGTGTTGAGAATACCCAAAATTTGTAGAGAAGTTATTAAGTGTAGATCTGGATATTTTGACGAAAGTCGCTTAAAATAAAAAGTGTCAATTTTTCTTCATAGAACTAATGATATTTTATATTTTAAGGATATATAGTTTATTTTCAGTTTTTCTTATTTTACATTTGTATTCGTATATAAATTGTTTTACCAAAAGTGTACCATTTTTTTTTGTATTTTACCTGTAGTGATCCCTCATTTATGGTTGGTAGTGTACATTTATTAACGAAACGGAAAAAATACCATAGAGGACAAACCTGACGAGATAGTGAAAAGTGGGTTTGATATTTGAAATCATCGTGCCAAAATTAGGTAAAAACAGGTAACAGATTATAATTAGCAGAAAAAAAATTAATTGTAGGCCTGTGTTGTAAGATTAAGTTGGAATTACTATACAATTTAATTCTCATTGGCATTATTGTACTAAAATTGATTTAATAATTACTCCTGGCTAACAATAATTGTAATAATCAATTAACTTAATTAGACAGCAAACAGATATATATTATGCAAATTGAAAAAATCGCGATTACCTAGCTATTAAGTTGTATATATTATTATAATCTTTACTCTTTTTCATTGGAAGTTTTGACCGTTGAGTTAATAAAACACCCAAGTTATATTAACGATGTCTCGGGGGACGGAGTCCTTTTTCAAGTTATTTATTTTTCTTAACCAGCAATATCTTTTACAATTATATATTTCCAATTGTGAACAATGAACAATAATTATATATTTACTTATATATAATACAAAGGTGTTTCAAATTTCGCGGTTTTTTTAAAGAATAAATAAAACATAATTTGCATTCACTTTCAAAAACTTTTTATTGGTAATTGAAACATCAGTTATGACATTTATTCGCGAAAAATAATATCTGCTAAATGGCCTCCTCTTGCAGCTCCACAGACGTCCACTCTTTTGTTAAAATTTTTAATGACATTTTGACATAATTGAGCCTCTATCTCACCAATGACACGAATAATTTCATCTTTCAAAGCAGGAATTGATTGTGGATTGTTTTTATAAACCTGACTTTTCACATAACTCCAAAGAAAATAGTCTAATGGTGTCAAATCACATGATCTTAGTGGCCAATTAACATAACCGTTTCTCTCAATAAATCAATTGACTCATGTGCAAAGGTGTAGCGCCATCCTATTGAAACCACATATCCTCTAGATCAATATTCATTAACTCAGCCCACAAAAATTCGATTATCATCCGGCGATATCCATCACCATTGACAGTTACAGCTTCACCTGCAGCATTTTCAAAGAAGTAAGGTCCAATTACACCACCTGACCATAATGCACACTAAAAAGTAACTCGTTTAGGAAGCATAGGTTTCTCGTGAATAATTCGTGGATTTTCCTCACCCCAGATACGACAATTTTGTTTATTAACATTGCCACCAAGTTCAAAATGTGCCTCATCGGAAAACATTATTTGTTGAGAAAAATCAGCTGGTTGTTTATTGATGAAATTGACAAATGAACGACGTTTTAAATGATGAGAAATACTAACTATTGCACCTAAAACTATAATATTCAAAATTAAACATCACTAAAATGTTCGTTGAAGTTTTTGACCATATAGTACAGCGGGCTCTTGGTCATAATGTTGGTTCTAGCACTTGGGACGCGAAGTACATCCCCAGATCTGGTTCAGCAGGAGGGCACAAGAAAGTAAATTTGAGATAATAGTAATGGAGAGTCAATAGTATTATTTGTTAAATTAAAAGTGAACCTGGAACCTTGAAAACCGTGCCTCTCAAGCAAGGTATTATAATCTAATCCGCGAACAGGATATTTTCCGTCCTGTCTGAAAGACAAAAATTTAAAAATTTTTTTTGTACTCGCTCAATAAGAAGCCCCTGGTAAACATAATACGGCGTCCAAACAACGGACGCATATTCCAGCTTTGTTCAAACCAACGCATGGTATTACCAATGTTTTCATATTATAAAATATAGATAAAAAGAAAAAGATAATACGAGATGTTGATTTTAAAAAGCGTCGACTAAAAACATTTAGAATAAATGTCGTTTGGCAAGTACGTAATTAAAAAAAACTGTTAATTTAAACATGCTTGTGTGTTTGTAAATTTTTATAGTAATGGGTGTCCCAAAATTAACGCAAGATTTGAATTTGTCGCCATTTGTGCAGTAAAGTGTTAGCAACCCCCCCAAAAAAAAAACGATTCGACAGCTAACAGTTTAGGGTTAGTACAGTTACACAATAGAACAACGTGTCTTCACTATTGAACAATATTTCAAAAATAATGAAAGCTTAGCGGCCGCAGTTCGAAAATTTCATACAAAATATGGTCGGAATAGTGTTTTAACTTCGTCAACTGTGAAGAGATCAATTGAAAAATTCAGGGAGACTGGATCCGTTGGAGACGCCAAACACACTGGTCGTCCAAAAACAAGCCGTTCAAACGTTAATATCGAAGCAGTGCGTGAGAGTGTCGGTGACAATCCAAGAACCTCAATTCGGCGTCGTGGACAAGAAATGCAAATTTCAAGAAGCTCTCTACAGCGTATACTCACTAAAGATCTGTGTCTCCATGCTTACAAAATTCAATTGACACAACAACTGAAGCCTAATGACCATGCACACAGAAGAGAGTTCGTTGATTGGATTATTGAACATCAACAAATGGATGCTGATTTTTCGAGCAAAATCATCCTAAGCGATGAAGCACATTTTTACCTTGATGGGTTTGTTAATCGCCAAAATTGCCGCTTTTGGGGTTCTGAGAACCCACATGTGATTGTCGAAAAACAAATGGATCCACAACGTGTCACTGTTTTCTGTGAATTTTGGGCTGGAGGCATAATTGGACCATACTTTTTGGAAATGAAGCTGGCCAAGCAGTGACTGTTACTGGAGCTCAATATCGCGACATGATAACACAGTTCTTTCTACCGAAATTGGATGATATTGATGTGGCCAATATGTGATTTCAACAAGATGGTGCCACATGCCATACAGCCCGTGAAACAATTCAATTACTGCATGAGACATTTCCAGGTCGTGTACTCTTTCGTTTCGGTGATCAGAATTGGCCCCCTAGATCGTGTGATTTAACACCATTAGATTTCTTTTTATGGGGTTATTTGAAATCACAGGTCTATGTCAACAAGCCGACAACCACCCGTGCATTAAAGGAGGAGATTCAACGCTGCATCAACGAAATTCAGCCACATTTATGCATAATGGTCATGGAAAATTTCGACAAACGAGTGCTATGTGCATGCAAAGCCGTGGAGGCTATTTGCCCGATGTGTTATTCCATAAATAACCATATCCTATGTACTTCATGATGCAATAAAAAAATAACAATCAAAAGACTAGAAACTGTGTTTTCTATTTAATTCAAATCTTGCCTTAATTTTGGGACCGCCTTTATTAAACAAAAAAATATATTTTTAACAAATGTAAGAAACACAAATATTTATATAGGAAAAAACTATTATTCACAATTGGAAATAAATAACTGTAAAAGATATTGCACATTGAAGAAAGTATATAACTTGAAAAAGGGGAACACCTCCCCAAAACGTCATTAACATGAAATAAATGTTTTATTAACTCAACGGTCGAAACTCCAAATAAAAAAGAGTAAAGATTATAATTAGATTAAAACGACCAACATATTAAAAAAGAAGTATATATTATTTACACGTTCTTAAATCGTATGCATATTACATTCAATATTGTGAATAAATTTAGCAAAAAAGAGCACTTATTACACCTAATAATCTAAAAAAACGAGAAAAACAAAATTACCATGAAAAGATAATAATGTTTACAAAACAAATAAATTACCTACTAATGATTTAATAGTTTTAATAGCACAAATAATAAAGCAGTTAAGCGATGCCTTCGTGATTGACATATCTGAATTTTATGAACACCTCAATATAGTATGTATAACATAATGGAATTAATTTAACAAAATTGCTGTAATTTTAACCAATTAAGGCCATTATTTCATTTAATGGCGCGACGAGATACAGATATCTGTAAGCGAACTTACTTCGATCATTAACATCGCAACTGGTATAACTTTTCGTCGCAAGATGGCGCCACCATATAATTTAACCTAATTTTTTTTGTCTTCATCATTTAAATTTTAAGAACGCATTTAAGAAACACGATATTCTCTAATTTATCTTGTTGTGCGAAGTGCATTGTTCATCGAAGGGTTTGTCAAAAAGTCACGCAATTTTGATATTTTGGTGATGGTTTTTTTAATATTATTTTGAGAACTTGGAATTATAAGAAATATCGTTATAGCTACAAGTCTGAAGTATAATAATCGTTTGTTCAAAATGTGTATTTTGTGAAATTAATTGTATGATATGAAATGTTAAAGTATATCATGTAGTTTGAGAACTGGTAATGAATTACTATTACGTGAAGGAAATATGTATCTATGTATTGGTAACAATAAACTCAATCAGTGATTTTATTAAATAAATTTTAAGGTTATAAGTATTTATATCTTGCGTGAAAATTCGTATTGTATTGCGTAGTATTTAATATAATTATTTTAATTATTTATGCTTTACTTATTGTTTAAATAAATCCGTATATCCGTTTGATGATTTTTATGCTGGTATAAATAAAGTTGGTCTTTTATTTTGTGTGAAAATAATACGCAATATCCTGTAATATTTGCTGGATTGAAAATACAAAATTTACTATTCAAATAGTCTCTTTATTACGTGAAATTAATATATATTTGGGTCTACTATTTGTTACTAATTTTTTTTGTGACTTAACAAAATGTAGATGCATTACTGCCAAGACTAAAAAACGGAAATAATGAAAAATCAATTGGTTTAATGTTGGTATTCGTACAAAAGATGTATTGTAATACCTATCCGACAATATAATTCCAATAAAACTTTGAAATAGTTGATGTGTTTCCAACTATGAAAAAAAAGGTTTTGGATTTTTTCCCACTAAATTGCTAAATGCTGAACGATGTAATAATTAGAGTTGGAATATCTTTCCCCTGGGCCAGGATCGAAACAAAGCGAGTGCACCAACAAAGGGGCGACCTCGCGATGCATGCGTTATTTATATCACTTATATATTGTTTTATATATAACACACATTATTCACAGCTGTTGTTGCGTAGCACAAAATGGCTAAGACTTACAAAATGTTTGCAGCATGACGTAAGATTCCTCATTTATCTCAGAGAGCAACGTAAGCCGTGGTGAAAAGGTGTAATACACGCATAATTTAAAACAATCTTTAGATAGATAACGAGTTTATACACACACAGTCACAAATTTGACTTAAACTGGTAAAATCTAAATCTTTGTTTATTACACTCTCGAACTTTTCTATAACACACCAATTTTTTATGTCACTTGTTGCACATAACAGTGAAAATACATTGTTTATAATTTGCATTGACTCCTCTAACGACAACCCAGTGTTTTGAAATTAGTCTATTGTGTCAAATAAACCTTCATAATTGTCGTTAGATTTGAATCGTATAACCACAGATTTCATTAGTTGGAAATTCTTGCAATAATAGAAAGCCGCTTTTAACAATGTTCCCTAAGTCTGAGAATTGGCTCTAGTGGTTCATTAGACTGGGACACACCGTTTGTCCAATTCTCGAATTCGTTTGGGAGACTTCAAAAACGTTACACATTATCGCTGCACCATCGCTCACAAACAACAGTTGGTAAGTTGAACGTTGAAATTTTTTTAGCATATCCAGTACTAGCTTCATAATTGCTTCGCCAGTGCTTTTTTCCAGTCTTTTGTAAGCTAATAGAATGGAAAATGTTACTTCCATAGAATTTAGAACACGCGCTATAATATTCAAAATAGAAAATGTTTTCGTCGACTCATAATCAAAGTTGTATCTTTTACTATAGCTTTGTTTTCGATGTCGTTGCGCATAGCTGACATATGGCTCTGTAACGCTCCTCGGAATGGTAGTTTCCAGTTGAGATTGTATTTGTTCCAGAAGTCATGAAAATGTTGCTTATCGAGTAGATGAAGTCCAAATCACAGGCGACTATCATGAATCATAAATTAAACATAAATTACATTTATGCTTGCACGTTATTTTTCTTAGTTTGATGTTATACACTATGTTTTTTACAGTCGCGCACATCAACTTTACAGTAGATCTTAACACCATTATAATATAAATTTGGAAATTCATCAATAAACTTTCGCACTGCGTCAACCAATGGCCTCGTTTTTTTCTTTACATACGTTCATCATAGTTAATAATTATACATTCCCTTTATATAAAGATCCACTCGCTATCAACTTATAATTCCGTACTTTGTTTGTTCTATTACATTACACTGGTGGGGGCGCTACGTACTTAGTACGAACCTGATCCGCGGGAAGACATCCCAACTCTACTTATGACTTGTAAATTGTGTAGATAGAGAATAGGTTTGGAAAACAACGAGGACACGAATTCCACATTTCGGGGCCTATCGAAATGGCTAACAATAACACACAAGAACTCAGTCAACGGATAATGGAAAACCCATATAAGAAGAATAAAAAAAATGTCTTATTCTCTACCAACATCAAATCCTTATTTTGCATTGCATAATCAAACGAATTATTAGATCGAAGATGTTTACTATTACAACTCAATGAAACAATAATATACATAAGTAGTCAGAGGTATACACTGAATTTATGTTCGATACATGTTCTCAATTATACTTATATCACATATCCAAACGGCGCTTTATTATTTCTGTAAATTTGAAACATGAAACTGCAGGTAATGAACGGTAATGAAATTCATTTGTATCACATTGAAAATTTTAGGTCACCTCAATGAGTTTGAATGCTAAAGTATCGATTCTTGTTTGAACAAAAGAATATATTAATATTAAAAAGAATATTAAAGTTAATGTATAATATACATATTTCTATAGTGTTTAGGCGAAATGAATAATAATAAATATAAATCGTATCATGGCGTATCGATTGCTAGGAAATTATATATATAATTAGTAGTAGTAAGTAGCAGTTGTTCAAGAAAGGTAAATACAATGCAACCCCTTGCCAAATCAATGTGCCTATTTCGCAATCATAGTTGTCGAAATACCTATAGAGAATACTAGCATTAATGTTGCAAGTGATTTTATTTCTCTCTTTTGATTAATTCAGTCAATCACAGTCTCCAAATTTACCTTCAAGATTTATTGTATTAATATATTATATATATATATATATATATATATATATATATATATATATAACAATAGAAGATATTCCACAAAGTATAAGGAATATACCTAGTCAAGTCATAAATACTGGTACACAGAAAAATCGATGCCAAATGAAAACGAATTCATATTTAAAAAAATTTTTTTTTTTGGGTTATTCAATGGCCACAAATCTTAGAACATTATTCGAAATGACTTCCATTTGCCTTCCAGCACGACTTGAGACGATGTGGCCACACATCGATCGCGAGACGCCCTTCATGCATGGCGAAATTGTCCACTGCACGGACAAGGGCTCGCTTCAGCGACTCAATATTTGGGTGTCGAGTAGAGCAAGCCATGCTCTCTAATACGGAAGTCTGTTGAAGTCTAGACTACCAGCTGGTCAATCATCCGTTGATATGATGTCCGGAACGTTGTTTTTGAGCCGCAGTTGAGTCGTTTTTGCTTTGTGAGCTGCAGCAGAGTCTTGCTGGAAAGTCCATGGCTTATTGGTGAATATTGATTGCTTGAGAGGCTTCACAAAGGGTTCCAAGACGGACAATTGATATACTTTGGCCGATGTTTTTACTCCTTTCTCGCAAAAATGGAGCTTGGTAACGCTATAGTAGCTCACTCCCCACCATACCATTACAGACGCGGGATGGTGGCCTCTTTGAACCCTCGGGATGAGTTGGGATGCTTCTCTGGATGATCGAGCATACACACGATCGTTTTGTTTATTGAACGATTCTTTTACGGTGATGATTTTCTCGTCAGTAAACAGAATTCGTTTTTGAGCGTTCTTCGCGTACCGGCTGAGTAACGCTTTCGATTTTCGCTTGTGTTTTTCCTTCAATGCGGTCGTGAGCAGGTGTCCAGTCCCAAATCTTCTTTGATAATGCAAGACATGGATTTTTACGAAACTTGCATTTCCCGCGACAAGATTTTCTGTTTTCGCAGCGGTTTTCGGTCGATTCGTTTCTTCACGATTTTGATCGCTTTCGGAGTCTCATAGTGCGCGGACGGCCGTATCTTCGACGGTCTCGTACTCCACCAGTATCCTCAAACAACTTCACAGCACGATACACAAAATTGCGAGTGATTCAAAGCGGTCGCAATGTCCTAAAGATATCGCCTTTTTCCATGTTGCATTTTAGTAGGCCAACTACAACAATACGATTTTCGATGTCGCCCCATTCCATGACTGTAAACAATCATTGTCAAAAACTTTTTACGTAATCAATACGAAATGAATGCGCTCAGTGTTGCATTCGTAATTAGTGCGTTCAATTGTGTACCAGTATTTATGACTTGACTAGATAACTTCAAAAGGTGAAACTTACTTTTGTGATATGAATTGCCCGGTATTATTTATTGATATATTCTCTGGAAATTAAATTAGCCTACCCTACAATTTTAGAGTTTTAATGAAATAAAAACCAAACACATGAAATTTAAAACGTATTTTTTCCTAGCTTAAAGGATCGCTTGAATTATCTCCGGCATGCTGTCGATACAGGCTTTTACGGTGTCTTACAACTTTCCATTTTCTTTCCAAGCTTCTTCAATGTCCCTTCGATAAAATAACAAAGGGTCCTATTCCAGTCTTTATAATGCATGATCGTACCATCAGAGCCGGGCAATGTTTAATACTTTACACTATACATTTCTTTCTATAACATTCTGAAGACGTTTATTTCATAAATTTGATAGACTGTGTATTTAAATTGCTACTCGTCACTGGATATAACTTGTGATTGGGAAATTAACAACTTTGATAAATGTTGCAATTCTAATCACTGTTCTACGTGACACTATTACTTTTCTAATAATTGTGATTCGAGAATACAAACCAGTCCATAATTAGGTTTCTATTCTAATTTTTTGCACAGTTTGTAATATCTTGCTCATGGCCATAAATACAATATTAGCACACCATTAATCTATATATGACACTGTACTAAGAATGATAAATACGTTACCATAAATACACTCGTAGAGGGTTCTAATAACTCTGAATAAATTTTACTTGTACGAACGTATTATACCACCCCTTTATCTTTCTAGAATTTAACAAGCGCAGGTAAAGATTATGAGTTTGGTAAGGAATTAGCGACCACGAAACTCGATACTATGAATGAAATAAATATATGTATATTGTAGGCTATACAGTCATTGTATTTAAGAAATATATACATTTATCTTTCTGGAAGAGTACCATAATACGTATTATTCATAATAACTCAAACCTGGACTAATTTAATTACCAGATACTGTAGTATTAAATATCCTTCATTAATCCTGTTCTTTTTTATTTTAATTGTTAATTTTTTGAAGAAATATTTGTTCGTTAAAAGTTTTATTTCGAAATAAACAAACATTTCTAAGTAAAATAAATAGTCTTGTGACTATTAGTGTACAAAATGGACTCAATTTTTATTATTTATAATCACGTATTGGCATTTGTTTAAATATTAAATGAATCCTTGTTATTACTAGCAAAAAAAAAATTTGTAAAACCGAAAAAGGATCCCACGAAACTATTTCAATCACAAAGTCAACTCTGACAAACATTGTTTATGTTGTACCTTCTTATTTACTTCAAAAACTTACGGTTATAAACTCTATGAGACCTAAATTATTCGTCTTCATTAAAACTCACAAAAAGAACAACCCTATTAGACCAGTTGTCAGCTACACAAATGCACCGAATTCATTTTTGGTTAAATATCCCAATGATTGTATGAAGAAAACGATAAAATTGAAATCTCAACATACAATAATCAATTCTCTAGGACTCTATAATAAATTAGGTAAATATAAAAACCTAAGTACACGTAACTGCAAGTTAGTTTCGTTTGGTATATGTATCTGGTTCCGAATATCGCTAGTGAGGGATGTATCCCCTTAATAAAACGAATTTTAAATAGTCATAATATTCTCCCCATTATAAAGCTAGAAATCTTGAGCCTTTTAATTTGTATATGTCAAAATTACTTTCAATTTATTAATGCTCTGTCCCAACAAGACAAACGACTCGCGATGGGTTTAGCACTGAGTTTTGTCTTAGCGGAAATCTTTATGGATGCATTAGAAAATACTATTTTAAACCACTATTTATTTATCAAATAAACATATTCTATTTTGGTTTAGGTACGTAGACGATATAGTAGGGGTTATACGGTATTGATAGATGACTCAAGTCATATTTCAACTTTTTGAATTCTGCGTATCCTTCAATTAAGTTTACCACAGAACTAGAAATTGAAAAATTAGCTTTCTAGATCTTACTATTACAAGAAGCAGTAATAATGTTATTTTCAAAATATACAGGAATCCACATATACAGATTCTACTACACACAGAATTCGTATTATCTGCTATCTCAGAAACTAGCAGCTTACAGATCCACTCTGGTCGAAAGAGGCAGGCAACAAAATTAAATATCATTAAAAAAATAATAATAATTGCACAGAAAAATTGATGAATAGTTTAATCAATAAAAAAGAACGTAAATTACGATTTCGAACATTAATAATAAAACTTTCAAAACATTACCTTACTCTGGGACTCTATCTGAAAAAGTAGCAATGTTCCTGAAGCCAAATTTGAGTAGCAATATAGCTTTTAAAACAGATATTAGCTAAGGCAAAGTATTACTTAAAGCAAGAGGTAAAACTAATCCTGCGGAGAAGTGCGGTACCAAGAATGTAATAATGTGTAAATTGACCAATCAGGGCACCAGTCAAAATTAGAAGAAAAGAACGTCTACGAAGCCCAAGCCTAAAATACCAAAGAAATGATTCTAACTTCAATAAACATCTAATAGAACTATAATATGTACATACATAGATTTTAAACGGGAAATTCTTCATATGTTACAAAAGTCTTAAAATAAATTTCTCGGAATGCACGGGGATTAATTAAGTATAACAAACTCAATTCTGTTACCCTTCTTAATAATCTATTAGATTTAAACAATTATTTTATATTTTTCTTAATTCATAGCACTCACTAATCTCTATTTTAATCGCCTACTCTAATTGTACCTCATAATTTCGTTAGTTCTTAATGTTTTCTTATTATTTATATGTCCAGATATCTATTACTAATAATCTTGTGTGTATATTCTATCTCTACCCCTTTCTTGTAATCGCATTTAATTATTGCTTTTCCTTTTCTGATATAAACGAGATTGTAACCTGTATTATGAGGTACGGCAGTTAAATAACGAAACTGCGCTCCTTTGCCGCATCGAACGAGGCTGTAATTAGAATGCCATTGACTTTGGTACTTCCCAAGCAGCAACCCGTAGTTTCGTCTCTCCGTCGGCTTTCGTTTACTTTCGAACATTAATTGTAGAGACCACTGTTTCTTGGCAGTGTCGTAATCATGGTTGACATAAAAATTGAACAACAAATAAACCCGAAATTCCTTGTCAAATTAAAAAAAATCGCTAACAAAATGGTTACGAATGTTAAAGAAGGTGTTTGGTTACAATGTCATATCACACGTGCGAGTTTTCGAATTGCACAAATGGTTTTCTGAAAGTCGGAAAGAGGTCGAAGATAATAAACATCCTGGTCGACTTGTGACAGCAAGAACTGAAGGGAATGTTCAGAAAATTAATGAAATTGTGCGGAAGGACGGACTTCTGGACATTCGGATGATTTCCGATATGACAAACATTAACAAAGAAACAGTAAGATACATTTTGCATGATGGATTGAACATGACGAAAGTTTGTGCAAAGATGGTTCCAAAAACCTCACTTAGGACCTGACATCATGGAACGACCCACAGAAGAACCAGACTTGTTCACAAAAATCATCACATGTTATGAAACTTGGATTTTCCAGTATAATCTGGAAACAAAGCGTCAATTGACGCACAGCAAAGTCGCCGGATGGCTAAGACAGAAAAAGTACGAATGAGCAAGTCGAAATGCTGATCGTGTTTTCGATATCAAGTGTGTTATCATGACTGACTGGGTGTCTGAGGGTCAAACCGTTAATCAGAAATACTGCAAAGAAGTCCTAATCAAGCCGAGGGAAAGAGTAAGGACGAAGAGACCGGATTCATGGAAGAACGATTCGTGGATTTTGCACCAGGACAACGCGCCAGCTTGCAATACCCTATATGTGAAGCAATTTTTAGCGGACAAGCGGATTGCTGTACATGATTATCCTCCGTATTCATCAGATCTCTCGCCAGGTGACTTCTACTTGTTCCCAAAAGTGAAAAGTGCATTAAAGAGAACACCGTTTTTGAAAAGGAAACAGATGAACTGTAGCATTGTTTTGAACAATGGAAGACACGTATACAGCGGTGTATAGATAGGGGAGGAGAGTATGTTGAAAGGAGTAAAAGTTAAATATAAGTTTATTTGCAATAAACAACATTTCTCACACCAGTCTCGTTACTTAATTGCCACACCTCGTATACTTATTCGATAACGTCCTAACAGACTCAATTAGTCGTATTAAATTTATAATAAAGTGTGAAACTAAGACAAAGTGTTGTATTTATTCCTTAGTGTTTTATTTAATCCTTAAATAAATCCTTCCTTTTAAATAATTTAAATTGACGTGTTTGTTAGTGTATTATTCAGTGTTAAAATGACACAATTTTAAATGGAAGACCTTAGTATTTACAACGGAGAAACAATGTCTATCGCAACGAATATTACATATAAAACATACGTAATGCTACCACGCAGCGACCTCTCTCGACGTTATCTATTAATTTAATTTCCTGTGTCTTAAATTAACTCGGAGAGAAATGGTACATTACTATCTTAATTAAAGTAAACTTGAACTTCCTTACACCATTCTAAATTCCCTTTGCACTAAAAACATTATTTCGATCAATACTACGACGAGTTTATTTTGAAGTTGGTGAAAAGGTGAGATAATAATTTGACTTTTTTTTGAATTTCAATTTCTTTTTGACAGCGACGATCATTCAAACCTAACCAAATTGCACTTGAAAACGTAACTAGATGATAATGAATAAAGAGAGTGCCCTTTAATATCTATTTATCTAGTAGGCTCTTGACGACGACGAGAGTCGTTTGTCCGCTAACAAATGACGTTCGCAATGCGAATCAAAGAGTAAGCTGGCCACAGCCGCCCTTGTTTTTGCGGCGATCCAGTGTGTGAAAACAATGGCACATCGCTGGAACCGCATTCTGTCTTTGAAGAGCCGCTCCTGCGGTATGCCATGCTCGGCTTGCTGCAACTATTCCTTGCAGTACAGACGTACGTCATACGGTCGTCTTTTTTGCCGTTTTTCGTTCCAATGTGAAGAATAAGACGAAAGGTTAATGATTCATAGGTAACGAAAAGTATGTTTTCCTGTATTCACTCAGCATCGACTGTCTGTCGGACGACGGTAATTCTACACGGTGATAACATAAAATACCTATCGGTCTTCGAATATACATTTTTGGTCTAGTTATCTTAAATGGAATGTTGGAAGCGTTTGTTTCCCTTGAAAAATATCTTGGATTATTCTTTGTAAGTTATTAAGATCCCTACATTATAAATCAAACATCACAATGTGGAATGGTACTGGAAACTAAAATTTATTGCGCGACAGACTAAATATAGAAAATGACTGGACATTTTTAATTCTATGCGCATATGGGCGAAAATTGAATATTTTAATGAAGAATAAGTGTTAATTTTTCCTTTTGTGTTTCGTTTAATAAAAAGGGTGTTTCAAATATCGCGGTTTTTTTGAAGAATAAATAAAACTCATAATTTGCATTCACTTTCTAAATCTTTTTATTGGTAATTGAAGTATCAGTTATGACATTTACATGCGAAAACTAATAGCAGCTCCATAGATGTCCACTCTTTTGTTAAAATTTTCAATCACATTTTGACATAATTGAGGCTCTATCTCACCAATGACACGAATAATTTCATCTTTCAAAGCAGGAATTGATTGTGGATTGTTTTTATAAATCTGACTTTTTACATCACCCCAAAGAAAATTGTCTAACGGTGCCTAATCACATGATCTTGGTGGCCAATTAACATCACCGTTTCTTGAGATTACACATTCAGGAAATTTTTCTCTCAATAAATTAATTGATTCGTGTGCAAAGTGAGGTGTAGGGCCATCCTGTTGAAACCACATATCCTCTAGATTAATATTCATTAATTCAGGCCTCAAAAATTCGGTTATCATCCGACGATATCGATCACCATTGACAGTTACAGTTTCAGCAGCAGCATTTTCAAAGAAGTAAGGTCCAATTATACCACCTGACCATAATGCACACCAACTCACCAGTAACTCGTTTAGGATGTATAGGTTTCTCATGAATAATTCGTGGATTTTCCTCACCTCAGACACGGCAATTTTGTTTATTAACATAGCCACTAAGTTCAAAATGTGCCTAATCGGAAAACATTATTTTTTGAGAAAAATCAACTGGTTGTTCATTGATGAAATTGACAAATGAACGACGTTCTAAATGATCTAATGGCTTCAGTTCCTGTGTTATTTGAACCTTATATGCCTCCAGAGCTAAATCCTTGTGTAAAATACGTCATGTTGAGGATCCACTAAGTCCAAGTTGTTGTGAACGTCGTCTAATAGACATTTCAGGATTTTCAGCAACACTTTCACGAACCAAATCAATATTTTCTTGTGAACGAGCGCTACGACTGTATTTTTCACTTTTTTGAACTTCCACGGAACCGGTCTCTTGAAATTTTTTAATAATTCCACCAATAGTGCTTTCAGATGGGCGATCATGTAAACCATAAAATTCATGTAATTTTCTAAAAACTCTTCACAGAACGCTCATTTTCATAAAATAATTCAACAACTTGAACGTGTTGTTGTACTGTGTACGAAGCCATTTTTATAAATGTCATACATCACACTTTTAGATGCCCCCATACCCAGACAAATTCAGTGCGCCATCTATATTTTATTGATTCTTAAAGAAAACCGCGCAATTTAAAACACCTTTACATTTTTGGTCTAGTTATCTTAAATGGAATGTTGGAAGCGTTTGTTTCCCTTGAAAAATATCTTGGATTATTCTTTGTAAGTTATTAAGGTACCTATATTATAAATCAAACATCGCAATATGGTACTGGAAACTAAAATTTATTGTGCGACAGACCAAATATAGAAAATGACTGGACATTTTTAATTCTATGCGCATGTGGGCGAAAATTGAATATTTTAATGAACAATAAGTGTTAATTTGTCCTTTTGTGTTTCGTTTAATATATATTATAGGACAAAGAAAACAAATCACTTAGTTCAAGTACAGTTGTTACAACAAAAACATTTTCGATGTAAATCACAAGCTTTGGTCTATATTTTTAGGTCGAGCCATAACGATATCAAACTAGAAAGAGAAATTAATGTGGAAAGCGGTTATATATCAACCTTAGTGATTAAGTTAATGAATCACAGGCTCCATCAAAATTGCCATCTAAGAATTAGTTTTTAAAAGCGCATTCGTCCATACCTTCCTCATGTCATTACAAAACAGGCCGAATGACAATGTTCCGATATATTTATTTTCTTCTATAATAACTTTTGCAATTCAAAATTTTTTTTGATATGTTTTAATAAATAATAAAATTGAATGCGTTTTCCTAATATTGTATATCATAACATATATAAAGGGCGTTTTTTAAGCTGCATGAGAACTCTCGATATCGATAACTATGATTTGACAGAACAACGCTTCCGAATTGTGGAAATTTACTTTGAAAAAATAAATAAATTCGCGAAGTTCATAGAGCCTTCGTCCATTTTACGGTCAACATAATTGGCCTAGCGGGCAAGCAATTCGTTCAGTTATTGATCGTTTTCGCATTAATTTTACTCTTCTATATTCAAACAAACAAAGAAGTGTGCGTACCGAAGAGAATAGTGCTGCTGTAGCGCGAAGTATAGAAGAAGACGCCGAAATGTAGATTCCTCGTCATTCTCTACTTGTTGGCCTTTGTCCTTCGACTATGTGGAAAATTGTACGTAAGGATCTAGGCTTACGTGCCTATAAAATACAGCTCGTGCAAGATTTGAAGCCAAACTACGCGTAGCATTTTTGCTGATTGGGCTCATTTGAAACTGGCCGAAGATGAGTATTTTTATCAAAGAATAATGTTTGGTGATGAAGCTCATTTCTGGTTAAATGGCTACGTCAATAAGCAAAATTGCCGTGTTTGTAGCGAAGACAATCCTCAAGCCGTTAACGAATCACCATTATATCCATTAAAATTGACTGTTTGGTGGGGTTTACACGCTGGCGGCATTATCGGTCCTTATTTCTTTCGAAATGAGGAAGGAGCTGCCGTTACGGTGAATGAGGAGCGCTATCGAGCCATGCTGACTGAATTTTTGTTTCCAAAAATTAATCAGCTAAACATTGACGACATTTGGTTCCAACAAGACGGCGCAACTTGCCATACAACGCGCTTAACAATCAATAAAGTTATATAGCAATATTAGTTGGGAGATCTGCTCCGCTATGTTACCTTTTCTTGTGTCTGGTGTATCCGTTATATTTGTTCCGAAATGAGGAAGGAGCTGCTGTTACGGTGAATGGCGAGCGCTATCGAGCAATGCTGACTGAATTTTTGTTTCCAAAAATTAATCAGCTAAATATCGACGACATTTGGTTCCAAGAAGATGGCGCAACTTGCTATACAGCGCGCTTAACAATCGATTTATTGCAAAATCAATTTGGTGACAACTTTATATTCAGAAGTTGTCCTGTTCACTGGCCCCCTCGTCCGTGCGATTTGACGCCTCTGGATTACTTTTTATGGGGCTATGTTAAGTCATTGGTTGATGCCGCCAAATCATCAACTTGTGAAGCATTGGAAGCCAATATTTAAGCCACCATTGACGCCATACGGCCAGATCTATTGGAAAAAGTAGTCAAAAATTGGACTGATCGATTGGACCATCTAACTCGTAGCCGCGGAGGAAATGTGCCAAAAATCATATTTAAAAAATAAATGCAATGAATTTATCTACGAGATTATAATAAAAAAATTTCATTCGAACAATATTTCTGTCTTGTATTATCATTTTAAGTTCTTAAGCTCTTAAAAAAACACCCGATATTCCATTTAATGTGATATGTAATATATTACCATACTTTTATTGGGAAATTAATTTTTTTGTCACAGTATATTTCCTAATTTTTTTAATTGTTAATAAAATTTTATTAAGAATTGAACAAAGTAATTGATAAGTCATATCAAACTCATAATATTTTGTTACCGAAATAAAAATACATATGTGAATTGGTAGAATGTTGAGAAGAAGTATAACACGTCAAAACCGTGTAACTTCAATGTGTATATAAAAATGTATATGCATAGTACAACAGCCGTATAATAACACGGCGAGCATGGGAAACTCGAAGCTCTACGGCATGTTTTTAACATTCTTTTGTTTATTATCTTGATGCGTCATTCACAGTAACGACTCCGACTTCAACACTCACTGCCAATCAGAACTAAAACAAGTCACCTTGGTATCTATACGCTCACTTGCAATCCACCAATATGTATTCGTAATATTTTAACGATTTAGAATTATGGGGGGACGGGTGTGCACTTGACTAGTCAGCAAAAATAAAAATCGGTCGTTCGAAGCCTCAAATTGATACTTTCTGTCGAGAGATACCATCTCTATGAAGAGTTTTACAGTTAATTATTTCAAATAGATTTGGTTCAAATTAGAAATTTACGATTTACTATTTTTTTTTGTGCGTTCGTATTAGAAGTATGGATACGGATTCTTTTTCCGAAATGAATACAAAAAGAATTGCATTGAAAATTGATATTGTGAAAGCTTTGCTATTAATTCAAATGTTGCGTCAAAAATTTCAGAATATTTTTCAATGTTTACCGCTATGCAATGTCAATTTTAAAATAAAGTGTTTTTGAAAGTAAAAAACATTGTCCTCACATCAATAACGAGAATGTATGTATCAAAGTTTTAAGTTTGTATCATTACATTTTTTGCAGGTAATATTTAACATTAGTGTCCCACGCAGTCTCCAATAATATAAATATGAAAATCGTTTTTTAAAATCAAGCATCTGTTTCGGCTAATAATATGATTTCCATAAAATTCCCTTCTTTACGCAGTATGAACTGAGGCGTTGTGTTGAATAAATCTCTTTTCCAACTGCTGACAAACTCCATGATGATGTCATGGAGTTAGTCCACAAATTTTTGCAAAATGTCGTAATATACGAGGGGGTACACAAAAATAACCGGATTTTTTTCTATAAAAACCTGCATTTTATTTTTTTTTTGACGAAACAATCTTAACACCTTCAATAAACTCTCAATTTAACTTTATATACTTGTCTATTCGATGATTCCATTGTTGAAAACATTGTTCGAACTCATTTTTCTGTATGGCTTCGAGCTGTTGTGTCACCTTTTCTGTGTCGTTAAAACAATTTCATATCCTCCATTCGTGGAAACAAAAAAAGCCGTACGGAGCAAGAACAGGTGAGTAGGGGGCGTGGGACAAAGGAGTCATGCTGTTTTTAGCCAAGAACTGGAGTAAACTTTGCGGCGACTCTTGTCATCCTCAATTCTTCTAACAAAAACTCGCTGCACTAAGCTCTAAGTTATTTTAGATAACTCCGCAATTGCTTCAATATTTCCTCCTCAGGCATAATTGCACGAACTTTCGACATTTCCATTTGTTCTGGAAGTTGATGGCCGTCAAGAACGAGGCTTATCATTAATTAACATTTCGTCGTCTTTGAAATGAGAAAACCATTCGTACACTTGAGTTTGTCCCATGGCGTTATCCTTGCAAGCTGTTTGCAACATCCGAGCTGTTTCTGCAGCATCTTTTCCGAGTAGGAAGCAAAATTTCACAGCCGCACTCTATTTACTAAGTCTGACATTACAAAAATGACCGGCAAACGAAAATGCTTTTACAAAAAATGCAGCGTAAAAGACACTATCTTATTCGGCGATGGAACCGATTGCGCTGAACGCAGAATAAGTTACGTCATGCACACCTAATGGCAGAAATGCGCGCTAGGGAAGCTTCACCCATAGCGCTGTCAATCCGGTTATTTTTTTTACCCCTCGTATACAGATTTTTGTTAATGCGCGATATAAAATTCACTGGTAGTCCAACCACTGTGCTTCCTACAGTACATCAGAGTGATCGCCTCAAACATTAGATAGTAAACAATCGTTCAGTACACTTTGGTATGTATAGGGGTGTTGTCGACTTTGAATAAATTTTTTATGATCAAGATCACGTTCAAATTTTAAAATTATTTTATAAATGCGATCCTGCCGAGAATACACTCTCTCTGGATGTCGCATCGACTGACTGAAGAGCAGATGATAAGACGTGCAACTTGGTGCCGGGAGATGCTAAAAAATTTAATAAGGAACAATCTCGGTATGTAAACAACATCGTGACAGGTGACGAGACTTGGTTGTACTATTACGATGTGCCGGCCAAACTTCAAAATAAAGTTTGGGTCGTTGATGATGAGGACACACCCGTAGTTGTCAGAAAATTCCGATCTGTAAAGAATAAAATGATAGTTATATTTCCGCCAAAGCCTGCACCGAATATTTGACCACGGCAGGATTGAAACTTCTCGAGCACTCTCCTTACAGTCCAGATCTTGTTCCCTGCGACTTTGCGCATGTGAAAATGAAGCTAAAAGGGAGGCGGTTTTCCAATGATGAGGACCTTCTACGAGCTTGCGACAATGAGTGTGCTTTACCTCCTAGTGAAACTTGGCAGAACTGGTATAAAGATTGGTTTCGGAGGATGGAGAGGTGTATTGAGTGTAGAGGAAATTACTTTGAAAAAATTAAATAAACAAAGCTGTATTGCAAAACTTTCCTAGTACCCTTTGTATATTGAAAATCAAAGTAAATTTAAACCTTATATAATTAACACAATTCTTATCATTTACTAGTAAATTTTAATTAAAAAGGGCAAAACTCTCACTTAAAACTATACATCCTAACTTAATCAACTAATTCAACTACATGTTAACAATAATTTTCGTATTTTGTATACGTATTTCGACGACTTACACCGTCGAAAGCCAAACGCACAATGTGTAAAGCTTTCAAGCAAAGTCTTATTTACAGCAGCTGCCATTTGATCAGTTACATACATATTATATTGTTGCAATAATAGATGCAATAATACAGCACACAATATTTCTGCATTAGACTCAATATTTTTGGAACGTAACCAATCTTGGATTGTAGTTTTCCTCCACGAAGAAGTTGATGCATGTGATCCATTATTATAACAGCATCATCTAGCAGCCTAAGCAATATTTACTCATACTATTTCTCAAAAATAATACCATTCATTTCACCATAGCAATCAGCTGTTTGTCTACTTTCGAAAAGTAACAATCTATACTCCATGAATACGGATTTAGATCCTATGCGAAGTATTATTAATCGCTTGCTTTTACACTGGAGGTTTTTAATTTTTTTCCTTTGTGTCCCTCATTTAATGATGTTAAAGTAAAATATTGGACGACCCTCATGTCTGTAATGTTTTATTGTTGTCAGATTTTTATTTATTTTTTTATTTTATTTTTCAATATTATTCCTCTTCATGAGCCAATGATGTCTCTTAAAAACATGTGCTATTTTGTGGCGATATTTGAATCACTCCTTATTCTGAAATAAGGTATAGCACAGTACGAGTATAAGAAGAAACATAAAAATCATGGCATTCTGCTTATAAAGGACGAAAATACATGTTTTAGCAACAAGATTGTGGCATTTCATTTTGAACTGCATAATTTAGTTCAGGTAATCATTATGGAAGTTAATTTGTTCAAATTTACAAAGTGATGGGGGTTATTTTATTTATTCTTATGTCTCCGAAAGGTACCCCTAAACTGCTCAATTTTATCAATATATTTCCTGAGATATGACTTTTTTGTTTCTTTTCAATTTTACATATTTAATTGATAATCATTATTTCTAATAATAGTCCTAGAGATCATTTAGTCCGCATATTGATATCCGTTATTCATTATTTCGTACGGCTCCAATAAATTATGTGCGACATGAATATTTCATACGTTAAAAATTTATTGCCAATTACACGAATAAATTGTTCAATAAAACATTCTTCTACATGCAGAGGAATTATCAACAATTATCGCTGAAATTACTACAATTGGAGTTAATAATTAATAATCAGAACTAAATGAATTGCATTTACGATACACACATTACGCTATTCTAGTTAACACTTAATTATTTCGTCCGTCTCATTTCCAGAGAAATTTTAACCTTGAATTGTTGCCTTTTGGTATTTATCCGTTTGGAACGTTATTATTATGTAACTGCTTTGGGTTTTAATGAATTTTAATGACGACATGCTCTAAATAAAAATAATTTTACAATTAGATCTTTCCTATTAAGAGAAATTTAAAATATATAACTTAATATTTGCACTCTACGAGGGTGGTCCTAAAAGTACCCGATCCGACAAAGAAAACACAAAAATTCTGGAAAGAAATACATTTATTTTTCAACATAATCTCTTTCCAGCACTATACATTTGCTGCCTTGCTCCTCAAAATAGCCATTAACTGCTGACATCACTTCTTCATCATTGGAAAATCTTTGACCACTGAGACTTTTTTCCAGTTGAGGGTTAAATCTGGCGAATAGGGTGTATGAGGTAGCAATTCAAACTTTAATTCATTAATTTTGGTCATTGCAATAATGGATTTGGGAGCTGGTGCATTGTCTTGATGAAACAACACTTTCTTCTTAGACATATGCGGCAGTTTTGCTTGATTTCTTCGCTCAAACGTTGCAATAAATTCGCATAATACTCCCCGTTGATAGTTTTTCCTTTTCAAAGATAGTCAATGAAAATTATTCCACGCGCATCCCAAAAAACCGATGCCACGACCTTGCCTGCTGATGAAACTGTTTTCGCCTTCTTTGGAGCCGGTTCTCCCTTTCGGGTCCATTGTGTTGATTGTTCTTTTGTTTCACGTGTGAAGTGATGGATCCATGTTTCATCCATGGTTACGAAACGGCGCAAAAATTCTGCTTTGTTGCTGTGAAAGTGCGCGTTTTTGCTTTCAAAGGTACAGATCGTGTTTTTGTACGGGTATTTTTGCCGTAGTTTTCCAGGTGCGACACTGGTTTAATTATCTGCTGATGATGACAACTTAGTCGTCGAAATACGTATGCAGAACACGAAAATTAATGTGGAAAGGGGTTATACGAGGATAGTTTGACAAGTAGCGAGGTGGCGCTCTAATTGGTAAAACAAATGCACTGTAATTGAGGTTGGCTACTTATATGTTTACATTCCGATATTTAGATGAATCGGTTGATTAGTTTATTTTTGACAGCTGATTGAAAAAGAAGCAACGCGTCGCTTTGTTAAAATGGAAAAAGCAGAGTATCGTGCGGTGCTTAAATACTTCGTAATTAAAGGTATGAAAGCTACCGAAATAAAAGATGAGTTACGGGAAACATTAGGTGAATCTGCTCCATCATCCGCCACAATAAGTAGATGGGTAAATGAATTTAAACGTGGTAGAACAAGCTGTGTTGATGAAGCGCTCTCTGGAGCACCCAAAATCGTAATTTCTAAGGAAATGATTATAAAAATCCATAATATTATTACGCAAGATCGACGACTCAAAGTGAGAGAGATAGCAGACATGGTAAACATTTCAACAGAACGCGTAGACCACATTTTAACGAAAGAATTGAGCCTTTCCAAGCTTTCGGCAAGATGGGTGCCGCGATTGCTTACGACTGAACAAAAGTTCACTCGTTTGCGCATTTCCAATGAGTGTTTGGACATCTATAAGCGGAACCCGGTTGATTTTTGTAGGCGATTTGTTACTTGCGATGAAACTTGGATGCACTACAGTACCCCCGAAACTAAACAACAGTCGAAACAATGGTTAGAACGTCGTTCTGCACCTCCAAAGAAAGCGAAAACCATTTTATCGGCAAACAAGGTGATGGCATCAACTTTTTGGGATTCAAAGGGCATTTTGTTCATTGATTACCTTCAGAAAGGTGCCACGATAAACGGACTATATTATACAGAACTTCTACAAAAATTAAATGTTGAGATTCGTGCTAAACGGCCAGGAATGTCAAAGAAAAAGATTCCGTCTCAACAAGACAATGCTCCCTCGCATATCAGCACAGTTGCGATGTCCAAAATTCACGAGTTGCATTTCCAATTAGCACCGCATGCGCCTTATTAGCCGGATATAGCCCCTTCCGACTTCCACCTTTTTCCAAAATTGAAAACCGCACTAGGTGGAAAGAAATTTTCGTCTAACGACGAGCTTATCATCTTCGTAAATGAGTATTTTGCAAGACTTCCGGAATCGCATTTTAGAGATGGCATAAGGGCATTGGAGCTCCGTTGGAATAAATGTATTGCTCTTTTAGGAGAATATATTGAAAAATAAAAATTATTTTGTATTTAAAAAATTCGTTTTTCTTTTCCATTCTCACTACTGGTCAAACTACCCTCGTATATCAACCTTCAGTGATTAAGTTAATCAACTACAGCCTCCATAAAAATTACCTTCAAAAGAAGAGTATCCTTATTGCAATTGGTTGTTAAAAACGTATAAACACATGTGTTAAAATTCTTTTTTTGCGCTAGGTTAATGTTTTTACTGTTAATGTAAGCTAAACGAATGCACTTTGTTAAAACGGATATCGGTTCGTTTCGGAGATAAAACCTGATTAGATGATAGGTAAAAATAAGCAGGATGTAAATCCCGTCAGATCTCAATCCGCTTTGAAGTCTTTATCTGCGTATTCAATTTTAATGAAAAACGATCTAACCAATATTTAATTTTCCCATAATAATTACAGACGCAATGGAATATACACTAGTCATTTTACCGTAACAGAATCATTAATATATCGATTGCTGAATCTGAGCGGAATGCTATTTTCTCAGATTATGATATTTTAATATTCCAAGTAGTGTATTGCATATACACAGGATGCATAAATAGCCTGGAGATCTAAACGTCGATAATTAGATTGCTGCATCAATCGAATGAAATCATGGCAAATTCAATGAAAGGTTGAATATATTAATTAAAATATTATGTTATTTTTTGAAAGAGCAAACGCTCTCAAAGTTTCATTATTTACAATCCTAATATTTAATGGAAATAATTAATTTTTAACGCATTAAATTCTCGTTTTCGATGTCATAGAAAATACGAGGATAGTTTGACAAGTAGTGAGAATGACACATAGGTGGCGCTCTAATTGGTAAAACAAATGCACTATAATTTACGTTGGCTATTTATACGTTTACATTCCGATATTTAGATAAATCGGTTGATTAGTTTATGTTTGACAGTTGATTGAAAAAGAAGCAACACGTCGTTTTGTTAAAACGAAAAAAGCAGAGTATCGTGCGGTGATTAAATACTTCGTAATTAAGGGTATGAAAGCTACCGAAATAAAAGATGAGTTACGGGAAATAATAGGTGAATTTGCTCCATCATCCGCCACAATAAGTAGATGGGTAAATGAATTTAAACGTGGTAGAATAAGCTGTGTCGATGAAGCGCGCCCTGGAGCACCCGAAATCGTGACTTCCAAGGAAAACCACTTTATCGGCAAACAAGGTGATGGCATCAATTTTCAGAAAGGTGCCACAATAAACGGACAATATTATGCAGAAATTCTACAGAAATTAAATGTTGAGATTCGTACTAAACGGCCAGGAATGGCAAAGAAAAAGAATCTGATTCACCAAGACAACGCTCGCTCGCATACCAGCACAGTTGCTATGTCCAAAATCCACGAGTTGCAGTTTCAATTAGTAGCGCATGCGCCTTATTCGCCGGGTCTAGCGCCTTCCGACTTCCACCTTTTTCCAAAATTGAAAACGGCACTAGGTGGAAAGAAATTTTCGTCTAACGACGAGCTTATCATCTTCGTAAATGAGTATTTTGCAAGCCTTCCGGAATCGCATTTTAGAGATGGCATAAGGGCATTGGAGCACCGTTGGAATAAATGTATTGCTCTTTTAGGAGAATATATTGAAAAATAAAATTATTTTGTATTTAAAAAATTCGTTTTTCTTTTCCATTCTTACTACTTGTCAAATTACCCTCGTATATAGACTTTTTTCGAATAGAATTTTTTTAATTTTTTGTATTTATTTTAATTTTCAATTTCTTTCAAGTAAGGATGCTCTTGATTTGTACTTTTTAATTGCAAATACATTATAGTAATTCTCAGAACGGAAGTCTTAATGAATATAAATATATTGTGTTATTTACATAATTTTATTTAAGTATATTTTTCCTTAATGTATCATTAAAGTTCTCAGAATTCTCTAATTATACAAAGGATTTAAATTCATTGTATTGTCAGAATGCATTTATAATGGGTGTTTTTTAAGCTGCATGAGAACAATCGATATCCATAACTATGGTTTGACAGCTGATGTGTCAAATTGTGTTGACATTTCTGTTCAGTACGGTTTGGCAAGTCATCTTGAATCGTTTAACGCTAGAACAACGTTTCCAAATTGTGGAAATTTACTTTGAAAAAATAAATTTGTTCGCGAAGTTCATAGAGCACTTCGTCCATTTTACGGTCAACATAATCGGCCTAGTGAGCAAGCAATTCGTGCAGCTACTGATCATTTTCGCACTAATTTTACTTTTCTCGTTTCAAAACCATCAACAAGACAAAGAAATGTGCTTACCGAAGAGAATATTACTGCTGTAGCGCGAGGTATTGAAGAAGACGCCAAAATGTTGATTCATCATCGTTCTCAACTTGTTGGGCTTTGTCCTTCGATGACGTAGAAAATTTTATGTAAGGATCTTGGCTTACGTGCCTATAAAATACAGCTCGTGCAAGAATTGAAGCCAAACTACCATCGTTTGCGTCATATTTTTGCTGATTGGACTCATTTGAATTGGCCGAAGATGAGCATTTTTATTAAAGAATTGTGTTTGATGATGAAGCTCATTTCTGGTTAAATGGCTGCATCGATAAGCAAAATTGCCGTATTTGGTCCTTCGTTTGTGCGATTTAATGCCTCTGGAGTACTTTTTACGATGCTATGTTAAGTCATTGGTTTATGCGACAAGCCAGCAACTTTTGAAGCATTGGGTGCCTATATTCAAGCCACAATTGATGCCATACAGCCAGATTTTTTGGAAAAAATAGTCAAAAATTGGACTGATCGAATGGACCATGTAAGTCGTAGCCGCGGCGGACATATGCCGGAAATCATATTTAAAAAATAAGTGCCATGAAATTATCTACTAGATTATAAATAAAAAAATAAGAGATTATAAATAATAAAATTAAGAGACAATAATAAGCTTATACCAGCAGTTGGAAAAAATTTATTTTTGGAACGGATTAATAATGTTATTGAAATGGCGTTCGATAATAATTTTTTTCTATTACTCTGTTATTTTGTTTTAGTTGTTTGTCCTACACATTTTAAAGAACATTAAAAACTTATTTTTAATTTTCTAGTTCCTTGCTGCCACTTGGTCTAAAGATATTCATTTCAAAACTTAACTCCTCGCAGCTTACAAACATTACGTAATTTTGCATTTGATTTATCTAAATTTCCAGGTATGTACGATGTGTGAACATGCATATACAGACAGTCACAAATAGACATAGAACAAGAAAGACGGCGAGCAATAATAGGGACGTGATGGGCACGGCGCAATCTTCCTCGCTCCGTTGCACTTGCGATTGTTCCGCCACCGGAAACGCACTCTTTCAACTGTCACAGTGCCGATGCTTCGTTTGTCTCAGTTTCATTCGCCCTCGACGAAGATTTACGGGCTAAATTTACGGGAACGACATGAACGGCGGAATTCTACCAGTGCACTATATTATGGACTTTTAAGTACGCACTCGTAACGGTCGCGGAAATCTTCTTTTCTTCGGTGAATGTTACATCGTCGGGTAAAGTACGTAATGTAACATGAATATTAAATCAAGAATAATCGAAAAAGATGGAAAAAAATTCTTTCCACAGCAATGTTCGTATTTTGGCAACTAAGTTGCTATTACCAGCAGCTAAATTTAATCATAGCATCATGGCAAAACTAGCACAGAATAACGTACAATTTTCCTCTGTAAAAACCAAACACACTGATTCATTTCACATACAATTTAATATCTTTCTTAGTCGTAAAACAAATCTTATACCAAAGTACACTTAAGCTCACTTATGGACTTTTTTAACTGAATTTTGGAATTCACACAGACAAGAATACGTTTTCGAATATTTATCTATGCTTAACACTTGATTTTTATTTTTCTCAATAAATATGCTCCCGTAATTATCCAATTCACGGTAATTATTTATATTTTTGACTAAATATAGACAATAAGTCACATTTCAGTCCACTAACTCCATCAAATCCCTTTTAGGAAAGGCGAAAGGTAAAGTGGAGGACGACAAAAAATCGGGTAATTACGGAATTAAATATTTAGATTGCAGTAAACAATACATCGGCCAAACAAAACGATCGATAGAAACCCGGTATAAAGAACATATTACATACATATACAGTCGACCAGAAAAATCCGCATTATCAAAACGTGTTGAAAAGTAATCATAGTGTTAACGCGGATTGTTTGCATTTGATAAAGAACGTGTGTAATTATCGCGATAGATACGTATGAAAGCATGTACATTTTGAAGAATAAAGGCCATGTGTTGAACACTGACCTGGGGCCCAATCAAAACTCATGTCTCTTTGGTCTCTCAAACGACAGAGATGAGAGAGTGCAATAAACCGCATGTAGGTACTCGTTTTTCCTTTCTCCCTCTTTTTTCTTTTGTCTGTTGTCTTTTATCTTAGTTTAGGTCTAGAACACAATCTTTCTAAAAATTATGTGAAACGAATATACAGTGTGCGTTTTGGCTTTCAACGGTAGAGTTTGTGTGCGGAATTTGTTTTCGTACCGGAATTTTTGCCGTAGTTTTCCAGGTGCGACACTGTTTAATTACACAGGGTAACAAAATGGAATAAAAAATTTGGTGCCGGAAATCTAACATCTGATTTTAGATGTTTTTAATGTGCTGATTCCAAAAATGCCACCAGATTTTTTCTATCAGCTCTAGTTTTTGAGATACAGGTTACCGGTTAATTGATATTTTTTTCTGATCAAGGACAACAAATAAAGAGATAAATATGAACTTAATCGTCAAAATAGAAATTTCCCAGAATGTAATTAGCCAAATGGAGACCTGGAATTGTCCCTGACCCAATGTTCCTGTACTAGGAACTACTCAATACACTGCTTCAAGGAAAACAAAACGTGATCAACGAACCTTTGGTTGCAAGAGAAAAAATCTTACCTCTGCCCTTGCATATCAAGCTAGGCTTAATGAAGCAATTTGTGAAAGCTTTAAATCGAGATGGAAATTGTTTTGGGTATTTATCACGTAAATTTCCTGGCATTAGCATTGAAAAACTAAAAGCTGGTATATTAGATGGTCCTCAAATAAGGCAACTTGTTAAAGATCCACAATTCACCACATCAATGAACGAGACTGAATCTAACGCTTGGTGTTCATTTGTTCAAGTAGTACAAAATTTTCTTGGCAATCATAAAGCAGAGAATTACGTAGAATTAGTGGAAACTATGCTTTAAAATTTTAATATTCTCGGCTGTAACATGAGTATAAAAGTTCACTACCTCCACAGCCACCTAGATCGTTTTCCAGAAAACTTAGGTGATTGTACTGAAGAACAGGGGGAAAGATTCCATCAGGATATTAAAACTATGGAAGATCGTTATCAAGGACGATGGGATAGCCACATGATGGCGGACTACTGCTGGAGCCTTCAGCGAGACTGCCCTAGTAAACTCCATTCTAGAAAGTCGTATAAAAGAAAATTTTTATATGATTAGTGACTAATGTAAATATGTAAATTAAGTTTTTGCAATAAATACTTAAATCCATGTGTTTTTGTTTTTTTAACTGTCAATAGTAATATTATATATTATAACAGTTATAACGTAAAATATATACACAGTTTTTTAAAAAATCACTAAAACTAGATCTGATAGACCAAATCTGAGAATTTTTTTACATTCTGAATCCAAAAATTACCCAGGAACAGTTAAAAAATCGCAGGCACCAAAATGTGTGTTGGCCTGTGTTATCTGCTGATGATGACAACTTGGTTGTCGAAATACGTATACAGAAACGAAAATTAATGCGGAAAAGAATTATATGTATATCAACCTTCAGTGATTAAGTTAATCAACCACAGGCTCCATCAAAATTACGTTACACTTACAAACATTGTTATTTTTGGAAAGTTAATGTATGTTAACAAATATTCGTGTGCTAATAATTTCGAAGGCCTTAAAAATGATTTTGAAGACGAAATTTTTCAGACACCTTTGGTTCAATTCCGACAGAAGCAAATACTGTTATTAGGATAGATCATATCTTATTTATATTTGCAGCCATTAACAGAAAAAATTTAAAAGTAAATTTAAGTCCTCTAATATCCCATATATTTCCAAATTTCTTAAATTATTTGTCTCTTAAGACCAACATCGTACATAAATCTATGTCGCTCCTACACATTTCATAATTTTAAACTCAACACAAGTATTGTTGTAAGAATTATGGAAATCTCACGCTGTCCTTTGGCCACCGACCATCGCTTCCGGTTTACCTGGTTCAGCGCAGACAGTGAGCAGACGGAGGGAGAGGCCCTTCCTGATACAATGACAAGATACCGCCCGGTGTCGTCCAACTTTTAATTCATTTATCCGTTTCTCGAATTCCGTATAGTGACAGTGGAATACGTAAAACGCCACTTCGCGTTATTTCCCACAGGAATGGAATTTATCCAATTCTTAGAAACAATGGAAATACGCACGCGTTGTCGTGGTAAATGAGAAATGTTTGTTTGATGCTAGTACAGCAAAGTATTATTTACTAGATAATATCTTTCGATGTTTTTTTTAATAAAAATGAAATTATTGTAAAATTTTCACAAACTCTAATTTTTTTATTTCAATAAAAACTGTTTACAATCTTTACTCTTTTTTATTGTGAGTTTCGACCGTTGAGTTAATAAAACATTTAATTTATATCAACGACGTTTCAGGGGGAGGGGTTCCCTATATAATATTCTTACATGCATATATAATAATATTAATGAAGTACCTGGTATAAACTATTTGAAATGATATATAAAATAAATATTACGTATAGCAGCATCTATTGAAAGTTGTGGTAAATAAACTAAATACAAAGGGTACTAGGAAAGTTTTGCAATATGACCGAACAATGAATCGTAGGAAGCTGCTTGTTGCTGCATGCTGAAACATGTTCATACGTGCATAGTAGCCGCCGCGCCATGTCGATGGGCTCAGATATTCATTAGCAGTGAGGGTGTAAAGTGCTTGCGATAGCATCGTGGTCACGAAATGAGATAAGGGCAGTTTTGCGTTATAATTTCGTGCTTGGTTTAAACATAGGATCCTGCACCGAATAGTTGACCACGATAGGATTGAAACTTCTCGAGCACCCTTCCTACAGTCCAGATCTTGCTCTCTGCGACTTTGCACTGTTCCCGCATGTGAAAATGAAGTTAAAAGGGAGGCTGTTTTCCACTGATGAGGACCTTCTGCGAGCTTGGGACAACGAGTGTGCTTGACTCCCTAATTAAACTTGGCAGAACTGGTTTAAAGATTGGTTTAGGAGGATGGAGAGGTGTATTGAGTGTAGAAGAAATTACTTTGAAAAAATTAAATAAACGAAGCTGTAGTTTTTTTGTTACGTTCTTGAGAAGTTCTGCATATCTGCTTTCTGGTCCACAATATTTTACATTTTTTAGTTTTTTTATACTTTCTATTACAACTTCCTCATCTATCCATATCTTTTCTCCTTGTATAATAATTGGGGCATCTATATTAGTATTGCGGTCTTCGTTCTTGTAATAATTCTTCATAATGTTGCATCCATCGTCCTTGACCGATTACATTAATCCCTGCATTCTATTCGTTTGTTGACTTCACACATTTTCTGAATTTCCAAACTTTTGTACACTTTCTTCTATCTATGTATGATTGTATTTCTTGGTAATTTTTATCCCACATCTTTTTTTTTGCTTTATTTACTTGCTCCTAGTTTCCCTCTCGGTCTTCTTGCGTTTTGGTGGTAATCTATTTCACGTAAGCTTTCTTTTTCAGTGCTATCATTCTTCTATATCATTTTTCCACCATAACTTCTTACTATTTGTGACTTTTCTACGGCCAAGGGCTTCTCTTATGATGTTCTGGTATACCAGGTGTACCGAAAAGTCATTACCAGTTTTTCTCACAGATGTCGCTAGGCCTAATTATGGAATGTTATGATTTGAGACATATGTTATTTTATTCTACTGACACCAAGTTTCAAAGTCGTACACGAAAGTAACACTGTCATAGACTTATACCTTTTTGAAAATGTTAAGTTCCGTGCCCGTAAAGTGCATTTGTGACACGCATTACTTTTCTTATTTAATCAAAAGAAGAAGGCGCTGAAAGTCATCGTTTGCTGGTAGAAACATACGGTGAACATGCTCCAAATATAAAAACATGTGAGGCGTGGTTTTGACAATTCAAAAGTGGTGAGAGATCCAATCCAAACTCAAAAACAATGGCAGAAGCGTTAAATATGACCTAACAAATGATCAGCGATCGATTACGAGCAACGAGAAAATTCTGAAAGTTTTTTATGAGTGAAAACATAATAATTCAACTAAACGTTTCCAAATCCAGTAATACACTAATCTACATTGCGGGCAAATTGAAAAATCCAAAAGATGAGAAAATGGGTGACACATCAATTGAATGACAGGCAAATGGAAAACCGAAAATCGTCTGTTAAATGCTGCTTCAAAGGTATGATCGGAAGTTATTTCTGCATCGAATAGTGACGAGTGATGAAAGGTCGATTTAGTTCGAAAACCTTAAGCGCAAAAGATCATGGTTACCACCTGGCGAAGCCGGTCCATGTAATACCACTTCTGATACCACTATCGCTAACTTTTACAAAGAACTCATCTTTCATTTGTGCCTGTTCATCGTCTGATACATATATAGCCGTAAGTGTAATTCGTCTACCCCGGAGACTAATATTAAGTTTCAAATTATTTTCGTCCCCATGTTCCCAATTTGTAATGTATCTTTTATATTTCCTATATTTAAGAAGAGATATTCCGCGTTTTGCATTTTGCCCTTTGGATACTCCACTGAACGCATTAATGTACTTTCCTATTTCTTCTGATCCATAGCCATTTCTTTTTGTCTCAGCTAATGCTATGATGTCCATCATAATTTTTTCTAGTTCAGAAGTGATCTCGACCATTTTATTTAATCTGCCTTCTACATTCCATGTTTCATAATTCATAAACCGTTTCCTCGCCTTAGGTCGTGATAAATTGATGGCTCATTGCCTCAACTCTCAGTCTGGAGGACCAGAGCATCTTTCTTCGTTTGATTATTCACTTACAACCTGTCAGGTAAGGGCAATCCTACCACTTACACTCCGCTGGTATAGTTCCCAAGATCATTGGAGTACATAAGCTCTCTCATCCAACAGAAAAGTGCCTTCAAAAGGTGGACATACTTTCGAGGAATTAATCTACTTGTTTTCGACAAATAAAGATTTTTGTTTCGAAAAAGTTTTTTCCTATGGGAAAATAAAGCTTACGTATGTACATTTTAGTGTAGGAGTTACATTAGAAATAAAAGAAGAATAAATTTGGACAAACAATATTAGAGCTCAAAAAGTCATTGAAAGAAGGTGGAATTAAAACTAAAATTTCTAAAATTTAATCCTAAATACTTAAATGTTATATTATATCTTTTTTTAAATGAACGAACCACGTATATTTTAATATTTCACTCACAAACATGTGTAACATTTTCAAACATTTGAAAAAGCACGTGGTTTGGTGTATTATTGAATGTCCGCACATAAATTATAAACAGGTCAAGCAATGAGTTCAAACTTCTATTATTAATTGTTTTTACAACGATGTCCACTAGCCGTAAATGATATGTTAACCAGATGTAACGTAATTGCCCAGTCATACCGATAATATCTCATCACTTCAGCGTATACATAAATTTTTGATCACATTTATTACGCTAAATGTATTTGGTTTTTTCTGATTTATACACGTACTTGCGGAGACGTCCATTCTATTCAATTGCAGGTAATTTGTTGGATAGTACGTATTTTAGTTGTGTTCAAAGGAAAAAATAACTACCTACTAAAGATACATACATACATACACATATACAAGCCATTAATTTACTTTTAATGTAGAAGAATATCTTTAATAATACGTAAGAAAATGTGTACTTATTTATATACTTAATTCATAGTATATGAACAAGTTAGTCGTATGATTTACTTAGATATATATTTTATAAAGTTTAAATCTTAGTGTGTAGGCAACACACTGAAGGTTACAAATATTATATTGGTATGAATTATTAAATCTGATGAATAAAACAACAAATTTTTATCAATCAAAAAGGTCAAAGAAAGACTTACTACATCGATGTTTGTACTCTATATACGTATTTTGACAACTAAGTTGCCGAAACAGCTGATGATGACAACTTAGTTGTCGGAACACGTATAGAGAAGGAAAAGGATACAAAGAAGAAATAAGATTGCTTAATATTCGAGGGAGAGCTGAAGAGTTCGTGAAATGACGGATAGATAGCACAGTTTTGAACAGTTTTTGTGATACGTCAAGTTGTGTAACTAGGACATCGCCACGTTTATTAAATTATTAAACTCGGAGGTTCTGCCGAGATGAATAGTGTTAAAATCCATGCTGTCATTACATATTTCTTCGTACAAGACAAGTAGAAAATATTCATGATATGAAGTATGGTCTGAAGAACTCAGATCCTTCTTTTTACACGCTTGTTAAAATGTGGTCCTACAACTGTTAAAGATGCACAATGTAGGAAAATTATTGGAAAAATGGTGTCAAACGACCGTAGTTTGTAAATGCTCGAGGTAGCGGAGTCTGTAATCATCTGTAAAGAATGCCTAACATACATTTTGAATGAAGATCTGACTATGAAGAAGCTGTTTGTGCTGCTGTAAACACTGGAAATTTGCATTTCGCTTTTGATCAATGAAAAGTTGGTATAAGTGCAAAGCAAGGTAAAATTCTAAACACTGAGTTATCGACATAGATGACTTCGATTCATCTTACAGCCAAAAACAAAACAACTATCTTAACAGTAGCAACATTGTGGTTCTTCTTTCTCGTTTTTTTGGGAAATAAGGTATTCTTTCTGTTAATTATTTTCGAAAAGACGAAACAGTCACAGACGCATATTATGCGAGTGTTTTAAAGAAATTAAAGTAAAAAATTAATAAAAAATGGTTAAATAAAGAAAAATTAATCTTCCCCCAAAATAATGCACAACCCCCCACAAATGTTTGTAAGTTTATGGAAATGTATAACGAACACCACTCAAATCAAATCCAGCGAACACATTTTTCTTATTTTCTTAAAGTTGAAATAGATTTCATAATCAAATCTCTCTAACAAAGAAAAATATACCTAGAACCAGTTTGAAATAAGATGAAGGGTATTAACTATTTTAAACTTTGAGATATTTATCCATAACTCAATTTTGGACAAGCACCATCCACTGGCTTCGCAAAAATTCATAATTGCAGTTGAAAAATTTTAATGATAGTTACATTTTATTCAGTTCAAGCCCAAATAGACGCTACTACACTGTTGTCTTAACAAAAAATTGAGAAATTTGGTAATAATTTAAACAATTTAATAAAATCAGCTTTAAAAGAAGAAATGACGTAGATTTCCTAGATTCAGTCCTGGAAGAACACACAATCTATGCTGAACATTATCGTATAGTGTTTCGATTTATGTGTGGTCTGTGGTCAGTTTTTCTTTTGTTTTTTTGATCAATTCATTTAGCCAGTCTTCAACAAAATTTGCCTTCAAATTTTCATTAATCTAAACGATCACCATCTCCTGTTGAAGCTTACGAAAGGAAAATTTTGACCACTTTAGCGAAGTTCATTGAAGATGTGGAACTGAAAAATTAGAGGTTTATTGGAAATTTTCAGAGCTCAACCTAAGAGTGTAAAGAAGGTTATAAAATGCCATACGCTTGGACAAGTTTTTACTAATTATACTCAATGACATTAGAATTGTTACACCTA
The DNA here is from genome assembly GCA_031893035.1 of Dermolepida albohirtum. Taxonomy (NCBI): domain Eukaryota; kingdom Metazoa; phylum Arthropoda; class Insecta; order Coleoptera; family Scarabaeidae; genus Dermolepida; species Dermolepida albohirtum. The sequence continues at coordinate 109,747 of JAVIWB010001953.1, read as the reverse complement.
GAAGGAACAATTTCCTGGAATTGTGCTTTTGACAACAGAATGACTATATTGACAGCTTGTTATGATAACAATTGTATCGTTTTATGTTTGACAGTTTTTGCAAAAAAAAAGTTTTTTCTTTTATTGAGTTGTTAAGAAAACGGTTTATCAGAACTGATAAGTACAAGTTTTTTTTTTTCAGTTATTGTGTCTTCGCCTACTTCTGTTAAGCATAACAAAATGCCTCCAATTCGAAGGCGTCAACAATATCACCATCTTAGTGATTTTGACAGGGGTAGAATTGTTGCTTTTAGAGAAGTCGGTTTGGCCTACCGCGAAATTGCCCGCCGTGTTGGTTCCACTGCAATGACGGTAATGCGTGTGTGTAGGGTGTGGACAGAAGAAGGTAGAGGAACACGAAACAGACCAACAGGTCAACCGAGGCGTACCGCAGAGCGTCAAGACAGGCACTTCAGACTACTAGCTCTGCGAGACCGTTTTGCTACTACGCGCCAACTCTGTGACCAATGGTTTGGTGTAGAAGGTCGCATTGTCAGTATGCGAACATTATATCGCCGCATTCGAGCTTTTGGACTTGCTTCATACCGTCCACGATTAGTCCTTCCTTTGACTGCAGATCATCGTCGTCAACGTTTGGACTGGTGCAGAGAACGGCAGCATTGGGAAGCAGAATGGCATAATGTCGTATTCAGCGACGAATCGCGATTCTGCCTAGGCATGCATGATGGCCGTCAGAGGGCAAGACGCCGTCGTAGAGAGCGACGTGATATTGGATTTGCTGTTGAGAGGCATGTGCACAGGACTGTTGGAGTAATGGTTTGGGGGGCTATTGCATATGGAAGCCGATCACCTCTTCTGTTTATTCGGGGCAGTATGACAGCTGCGCGTTATGTTGATGACGTCCTACAAACCACTTTATTGCCTTATCTATATGGCCGTCCACACGTCCTTTTTCAGCAAGACAACGCGCGTCCACATATTGCTCGTCGTACTATGGACTTTCTACGAGAAGCTGGCGTTAATGTTTTGCCGTGGCCACCCCGTTCACCGGATTTAAATCCCATCGAACATGTGTGGGACATAATGGGGAGAAGACTGACCAATTTGAACCATCCTCCACAAACTCTGGCACAGTTAATCCACCAAGTTCAAGTTGCTTGGAACGAGGTGCCACAAGCAGACGTCGACCATCTTATTTTGTCGATGCCTAGACGTGTACAGGAGTGTCTACAGCTACGGGGTCGCCAAACACATTATTGATTTTTTTTCAAATTAATGTTAATAAAATTTCTTGGAAATCTGATCGTTTCATTCTTGACTTAAGCTTATCACATTACCAAAAAATCACGTCCAGGAAACTATTCCTTCTAGGTGTAACACTTCTAATGTCATTGAGTATATTAACAAAAATACAAATTTCTTAAAGAAAATTGAACCCTTAAAATTAACAAAAACTTGTCCTTTTAATGAAGACGATGGGACGATTGTAAAAGTTCATGAAGGTAGATTTTAACGGAGACTATGAATTAATTAAAAAAGGCAAACACAATCCATTACCTTCAATGTTCTTATTCTGTATTGGAAATTCCACAAACTAAGTTGTCCTTATTAGTAGATTATTTGTCACAGTGTCGCATCTAGTTTCGCGGTAATGTTTGCACAGAAAAAATTCCGCATAGTCATTCCGTCAAAGCTAAAACAGTGTTTCATTTTGATGGGACGTGTGTTATCAAAAAATGCGGCGAAAATTCATGGGGATTATACTTTGGGCTATTTTAAGATCGTTGGGTGTAATGCATTAAGAAACAAGCCTGGCGTTTTTGAAAGAGTTTGGCAGTCAACGAGTAAAAAAATTGAATACGTACATCTTTTCTTGTTTCATTTTCAGTAGTTTTTGTAGATTATATCCTTGACAGGCAATGGTAAGTAGTGAAGCATTGTTTTCTTTTCAAAATTGTATTTTCGTAGAAAAGTCTCTCCGAAAATCGTCCAAGGACAGAAAAAATCTTAAAATAGTCTAAGAAATAAGATCTTGAATTTTTGCCGCATATTTAGCAAACAGCCTGCACAGTGCCTATCTTCGTCTCCGTCTATAAACTTTGGTCATCTTTCGGCAAGTTTCGTAACTCTTTATTCATAGAACGACCCCCTTTATGTGCTGAATAAAAAGTGCTGATGCAGAATCTTATCTGAATCGAACATTATAACTCGTCAGGAGTTTCGAAGAAAATGAAATGGTCAGTCATAGTTATTTATTCATTTTCAGGGGGCCAACAATATATTCTTCTAAATTCTAAGGTCAGCGCGTGAAAATAGGTTAAGAACAAAGTAACAAAACATTTCTAAATCTACTAGACCATTGAATAATTATAATATTTTTCTCAGATGTATGGATCTAGTTTTCAAAGTAATTTATTTTTCATTACATTATAATTTTCCATAGACTTTATTTTCCTGGGTAATTCGCTATACAATTTCATATAAGACTAGTATACTCTACGCCGATATAACAACAGCCTATGACGAGCATATAAATATTTTATGCCGTGTCTATCATTGTAAGACAATGTTACATTTCTGCATTCAAATATTTCTGAATGCGCCCACACAATCTTAATATATTCGTATATATGTAGACTGCTACAGTTATTAGTATATTTCCTGCTCTAAAAGTACTCCTACACCTATCTCTGTGTCTCATTTATGAAGTTCTCTTACTGCTTGCTTTTGAACTATAAAGAAAGGCGCCTCAAAAAATGATCCCTTGCTAAACTTGACTATAAAAATTTGAATAATAGAATAGCTTAACTATATCCTTATTTGTATTCTTAATTAGTACTCTTAAACCATAATTGTGTGTCACTCGACGTAACGTCATTATTTCTTTTGGTACCGATTCCAGAAACTTTAAAATATTTAGAAGAATTTCTTTATAAAAATAAGATTGAGCAAGAGAAAATAGATAAATTTTTATGATTGATAGCCTTATGTATCTCTTTCCAATTCGAAGGTAAGTTCTATGAACAGAAACAGCGAACAGCAAAGGGCAATTGTCTTTCTCCCTTTATAGAGGATGTATTTATGAGTAATTTTAGATTTGAATTTAAACATAACGCCAAATATTTTCAAAGAGTATGGATTAGGTATTTTATAGCAGATTTATTCATGAGTAATTTTGAAGTTGAAGTTAAACATAATCCTAAATATTTTCCAAGAAGTTGGATTAGGTATGTAGATGACATCTTCGCGATTTTTGGCACACGTAAATATAACGATTTCGTCAAGTAATTTAATTCAAAATTCTCGACGATTAAATTTACGGTAGAAAAAGAATACAATGACACTTTATCTTTCTTAGATATCTTAGTAATTGGAAATAATCATAAAATAGAAAATGATATTTTCCGAAAAGAAACTAATATCAATAGATTTATCACGGCGGATTCAAATCACAGCATGCAAAAGATAGCCTCTTTCTTTGCTTAGTTTCCCACTAACAAAAGCGAGATATGAAAGAGAGTTGAATTTTATTCAGAATGCAGCAAGGTACAATGGTTTTGATTTGGAAAGATACATTGTGGTCCACTAATTCTGTATTCCTCTTGGGAAATGCGAAAAGTCGAGGACAATAAGAGTTCGACGATTTACGAAATTAAATGTCTAGATTGCAATACGCAGTACATAAGCCAGACAAAACGTTCATAGAAACTCGGTATAAATATGGCGAGCATCAAATTTAATTGACCTGAGAAATCTAGTTTAGAAGAGCACATATTAGAGAATAATCATATGTAACGGCGGATTGTCTACATTTGGTTAAGAATGTGGATAATTGCTATGAATTAGATATTTATGAAGGCATATATATTTCAGAAAACAGAAACCATGTGTTAAACACCGACGGTGGTCCAATTCTATATTCTTGTCTGTTCAGTTCATTGAAAAGTAATATACGACCATTAAAAAGTCTCGCATATGCAAGCGGAGAGTATATTTCAAAATAATTTGTTAGGTTTTAAGACTAGAATATAATTTAAATTATGTAATATGAATCTAGAGTGTGTTTGGTTTTCGACGATAAAAGTCCGATACGGACTTGTTTCTGTGCGAGTTTTGCGTAGATTCAGGTGCAAAACTGTGATTAATTATCCGCTGATGAAACCTATACAGAATACGAAAATTATTGTGGAATGAGATTTTATTAACCTATACTGATTAATATTTAGTTTTTGTTACATTTAATATGAGATTATTATCATTTAACCATTTTCATAGTTTCTCCATTATGCAATTGTTTTTTTTTTATTAATTCAGGATAAATTTCAGCTTTAAAAAGTAAAATGATATCATCTGCATAATTGATGACAAAATAGTTATCAGTATTAGATATGAGCTCATTTATGTCACCGAACAAAAATAACAAAAATATTATTTTTGCAAGATATTTAGTTAGCCATGCATTTCCCCCTAAAAAACAAGCTCATTCAATTGAGCTCATAAAATTGCAATTAATGCCCTGTTTAATTGTCTTACCATCTCTGCTAGTTTCTGAGATATCCATACTAAACAAAAAAAACTCACTTAATCTATCAGTCATTGTGGGAAGTTAAATTTGAATAAATATATAAAAAAAAGTACTTCGACAACTAAGTTGTCAACATTTGAAACACGAATTAAAGCATATACGGCTAAATTTCGATTTCTCTTCTGTAACTGTATCCGTCGCTTAACTTCGTCTTCGTCGAAACTCAATTGGAAAATTTATTAATCAAAAAAGGTAAATAAGATCTACAATGTTCGTATTTTAAGTTGATATGAACAGGTAATTAATCACAGTATCGCACCTAGAATTGCGGTAAAACTCGCACAGAAACAAGTCCGTCCCAAACTTTCACCGTCAAAAGCCAAATACAGACCACATTTTAAAGTACACCGCCCCGTTTGCATAGCTTACACGGTTACACTTTTTTAACGGTTGTAATAAGGTATACACGAAACATGAAACGATGTAAAAATAAAACTTTTTTCCTAAATTTATTAAAGTAGAAGTAACTTCAAATTTATTTTCTTGCTTGTTTGAATACCTGGAAAAGAAAAATTCCATTGTTAAAAAAGGTTCTTTGATGTGTTTGCGAAAAGTCTCGAAGAAAGGTGGAATCTGCGTTAATTGAAACTGAAACAGCATATCATAAATTAATAGGTAATTTTGGTGGAGCCTGTGGTTGATTAACTTAATCACTGAAGATTGATATATAACCCCTTGCCACATTAATTTTCGTTTTCTGTATACGTATTTCGACAACTAAGTTGTCATCATCAGCAGATAATTAAAGAGTGTAAATGTGGAAAGGGCTTATATATCAACCTTCAGTGATTAAGTCAATCTACCACAGGCTCCATCAATACAATCAAAGTCATTTCATATGCGAAAATGAAATGGTTGAAACTTGAAAGAATTATCTGCACAGTAAAAGAAGTAGATTAAAACTAGAATTATACGAATTTCATTTACAACTAACGAAAAATGTAAATCAATTTGAATTTCAAGAGTGGTGTAGTTTTTATAGGAAATCGGTGAAATCACAAACCACAAATTAAATAAGAAAATTAAAGGTCTTAACAAGAAATTTAGAGAGTTATGTCCGCGATCAGACAATAGTTTTCATATAAATTCTGTAAAAGAAACATTTGCCGTCAATAATTCATCCGAGACTTGTCATCGAGAAGAAATAGGCTTTTAAACGAAGATTTAAAACCCTGTTTGTCCAATCGTGACACTCTACCGAGGAGGTGATCGCAAGCATTGAAGCGGCTATTAAGAATTTAGAATCAAGTTAAAAAAATATCATTAGAGAGGCTCGTAAAATTCAAATTAAACAGAACTTACAAAAACACAAGCAATAGTTAGTTAACCACGAATGGAACTCAATTAAAAGTCTCAGGTCGACGGACTGCTTTTATTTAAAAGGAGATAAATGGAACAAGGTGGTAATTTTGGACAAAAGTGATTATTTACAAAGAGTGAGAAACTTAATTTTAGGCTAAACAAAACGATCGATAAAAACCTGGTATAAAGAACATATTGCGCACTTAAAATTCAATCGGCCAGAAAACGCGAATTGTTTGCATTTGATAAAGAACGTGTGTAATTATCGCGAATTAGATAAGTATGAAAGCATGTACATTTTGAAGAATAAAGGCCATGTGTTGAACACTGACCTGGGACCCAACCATAACTCATATCTCTTTGGTCTCTTAAATGACAGACAAGGGAGAGTGCAATAAACCGCATTTATATTATTATATATTTGTCTTATTTGTCTTCCCTTTCCCCCACCTGTTTTTCCTTTTTTCTATTGTTTTTTATCTTAGTTTAGGACTAGAACACAATATTTTAATAATAATAATAATAACTCTTTATTGTCCAACAGATTGTTATAATCCAATACACACACACATATTATATATATATATATATACAAAAATACAAATCATCAGATAATTAAACAAAACAAAAGTAACCAATTAATGTTCACAGTGCTTTAGAAAATAAAGATATAAATGAATATAAATATAGGTTATACACACACACCCATAATTAAGAAAATAAAGAAAATTAAGAAAATTAAGACAAACGCGCCCTAGCGACAGCCAGTATCGGCCCCAAGGAATCAAAATTTAAATCACAATGGTCCGACAAACCGTTGAAGACCCGACATGCAACCGCTAATGGGGAATTGAAACCAATATTCGTACTAAATGTTTCAACATAAAAGCAATGGCTATGTCTAGCCGACACTCGTGGCACCATAAAATTGAGCTGAGATAGCAAATGAGCATAATCTATATTCCCTCTAACCAAGTTAAATACAAACTTAATACTGCTCAGTTGACGTCTGACTTCCAAGGACTCCATTCCAAACTTATTTAGAAGAAAAGAGTTCTCGACTCCTCGCGGAGGACACACACCCCCCACCCTAAAGCTCAAAAACCTTAAAAACCTTCTCTGAACTCTTTCAAGTGACAATTTGTGAATCTCATAATAAGGATGCCAGATCAAAGATGCATACTCCAGCCTCGAACCCACATACGTCATGTACAGCTGCTTAATCATAGAAATACTGAAACAATGATAATTCCTTATCACGAAACCCAGCACCCTCAGAGCCGCCGCGGTTATGTGATTGATGTGCTTAACAAAGGTAAGCCTGGAATCAAAGTAAACACCCAAGTCTTTTATTTCAGTGCATCTAACAAGAGAAAGACCATTAAGTGAATAATTATAGATTACCGAGTTAATCCTCCTCGTATATGTTACAACTCTGCATTTATCCACATTCATCTGCAAATTGTTCAGCGCGCACCAATCAGAAATTCCATCCAACGCAAACTGCAAGCGGTTATAGCCATCCATATCGTCTACACCTCTGAAAATTTTTAAGTCATCCGCAAAAATGCACCTATTGCAATCCACTGTCTCAAGCAAATCGTTAATGAAAAGCAGAAACAATAAAGGACCCAAATTGGAGCCCTGCGGCACTCCTGACGTGGCCGAGAACAGGTGCGACTTGTAACCGGCATGACAAACATATTGGCGTCGGCCATGCAAATATGAATAGAAAAAAGAAATGAGTGAATCACTAAATCCAAAAGAGCTCAGCTTGCCAATCAAAATTGCGTGATCCATGCGATCAAACGCCTTAGAAATATCCATATAAATAACATCAACCTGGCCCCGGGCATCAAGGATACTAGAAGTGAATTGTGTAAAATAGGCCAGATTGGTAGTAGTTGACCTTCCCTCCATGAAACCATGCTGGAAAGGTGATATGTAGTTTCTAACGAGAGGATAAACACGGAGGTATATCACTGTCTCAAATACCTTAGCAAAATTATTTAAAATTGAGATTGGTCGATAGTTAGCCACATCAGACGGAGAACCGCTCTTCAGTACAGGACACACCCCAGACACCCTCCATGTGTCCAGAAACACAGACGTTAACAGTGCCATGTTAAAAATCATCGCCAATGGGCGGGCAAAGACGACCCCGCAGTCCCGAAGAAGGAAACTCGGTATTCCATCGGGTCCAGATGTCATTTTGTTCTTCAACTTCCCCAACGCAGAACGAACCTCAGCCTCCCGCACCGAGACAATGCCAACGAATGGAAGATTGGAGCAATAGTACCGAAAATTAATATTTTAAAAATTATGTGAAACGAATATTCAGTAATCTTCTTGTTTCAGCTTAATAACAAATTCAAATAATTATCTCAGGGGAGTTATTTAATATTTCGTTTTTTGCTAAAAAAAATTGTCTAATCATCGAGTAGTAATTTTAAAATTTCGATACCAAGAGAGCGAATTTCGAAAATATTCCCTTACGCCCTCTATCGTACCAAACATGCATTTTTTCGCGGAACAGACGAACAGGGCGAAACACTATAATCGCAAAATTATAATTACGCTCTTATTTAATTGAATGGACACCCAATAATCCATATGTTCATCTTCCTACCTTTTGTACTCTTCAATCATCGAAATTATCAACGCTGGCCGAGTGATATACCCCGGTCTTCGTCAAAATTACGGGTATCTGTAAAATTTTCAGCCCTAAAAAAAACAAAGTACACAATTCGATTTTGGTTCTAATACATATAATCTCGGAGCCAATTTAACGATCGTTGCTAACAAATTCTATATGCATAAATGCGAGTTAATAGGAGACAGAAATGCCGACGAAATCCGAACACCTTGGAAGGCAGCGTCTTTTACAATTCTTACTACTGCTGCACGATAGTAGACTGTTGAAGCGCTGAAACTCCGTCGAGATGCGGTACGTAAAAAATATCAGCAACAAGCAACGCGATTATTTTCGAAATTACCATAATTTCACTTAAAATCGATTACAAAAGCATAATTTTCGATAGCGACTACACTATTAATACAAAACATGTGTTTAAGTTATGAACAATGAGTAGGTATGGAATTATGCTGTTTATATCTTTTTGCCTAGATGTTTTCCATGGGGTAATTGTAGTATTTTGCCATAGTTTTATTTTAATTTCAACTTTTGGGGGCTGGCTGCCAGCTTTCAAGGGACTTTCATATTATGTGCTCCTTTCCATTCTTTTTATTTGCCTCTCGTCAGAGATTTTTTTTCGTGATTTTCATTTCTCGATCGTTTTATTTGATTCTGAAACATGTGCAATGAGAACTTGGTAATATTATGTGAGCTAAATGCAATTTATAATTGAGTCGAGATTGTATTATGAGATTAAAAGAAAACAACTTGGAAGATTAAAAAAAAGACATAATTGCAAAGGCTTCTCGATAAGTACGCGATCACGTTTTTGCTATTTGAAAATTTTAATGGGAATCGTACGTTCAAATTTTTCCTATTCGTCAATGGCTAAAGATCATTTCATCAATGTTGATAAGATGCTAATGTGTGGTCTATATTTATTTGAAGTTTAGTCAAATATCTTTCTGGTTTATGAATATACCTAAACTTTTCCTTTTTTTTAAGCCGTAAAGCGAATAGATCACATGAAAATGAGGCAATAAATACAATATTCAAAATACCAAAGTGAAGGATAATAATCCACTGGATTATTGAATGTCCATTAATAATTCGTACCAGGCAAACTCCGGTGTAATTAACGAATTTATTCTCTGTGTCAACTTGTAGTAGATCCAAGTATAATTTTATGAAATTAGCTTTTGTAATGTTGTATCTAATAGGAAATTTCGATGGAGGAAAGGGGTTATATATATATATATATATATATATATATATATATATATGACTTGTGAAAAGTCAGGTTTATAAAAACAAAACCTGACTTTTCACATAACCCCAAAGAAAATAGTCTAACAGTGTCAAATTAAATGATCTTGGTGGCCAATTAACATCACCGTTTCTTAAGATTATACATCCAAGAAATTTTTCTCTCAATAAATCAATTGATTCGTGTGAAAAGTGAGGTGTAGCGCCATCCTGGTGAAACCACATATCCTCTAGATTAATATTCATTAATTCAGGCCACAAAAATTCGGTTATCATCCGACGATATCGATCATCATTCACAGTTACAGCTTCACCAGCAACATTTTCAAAGAAGTAATGTATAATTACACCACCTGATCACAATGCACACTAAACAGTAACTCGTTTAAGAAGCATAGGTTTCTCATGTATAATTCGTGGATTTTCCTCACCCCAGATACGGCAATTTTGTTTATTAACATAACTACCAAGCTCAAAATGTGCCTCATCGGATTCATTGATGAAATTGACAAATGAACGACGTTTTAAATAGTCTAATGGCTTCAGTTCCTATACTATTTGAACCTTATATACCTTCAGAGCTAAATGCTTGTGTAAAATACACCATGTTGTTGATCCACTAAGTCCAAGATATTGTGAACGTCGTCTAATGGGCATTTAAGGATCTTCAGCAACACTTTCACAAACCAAACCAATATTTTCTAGTGAACGACCACTACGATTGTATTTTTCACTTTTTTGATCATCCACGGAACCGGTCCTTTGAAATGTTTTAATAATTCGACCAATGGTGCTTTCAGATGGACGATTACGTAAACCTTAAAATTCACGTAATTTTCTAAAAACCCTTTTCACAGAACGCTGATTTTCATAAAAACAATTTGAACGCGTTGTTGTACCGTGTACGAAGCCATTTTTATAAATGTCATACATCCCACTTTTTAAATGCCCACATACCCAGACAACTTCAGTGCGCCATCTATATTTTATTTATTCTTAAAAAATCCGCGCAAATTGGAACATCCCTTATGTTTCAGTAATGCAATTTATGACATTTTAATAGATTTGAACGGCATCGTTTTCTGTGGTCGAGTTTCTTAGGCACGTGTTCGATAAGCATGTAATCGTGAGTTCGAATCTCACCAAAGAGCAACAAATTCTCTCAAAAAGGGTCTGTAGCTTTCAAAACCCTGATATATTTATATGGCTTAGTGTTATGTAATCATCGACTGTGTTAATATTATAAAATAATGTCCAAATCATCAACAAATAAAAGGTATCCATAATGCAGAATATCAACAATGTTATTTATAAAAATTAAAAGAATATTGCATCCAAAATCGAACTTTGAGCTATACCAGTGGGAGTGAAGGCCTTGAAGATGTTTGTCAAATATTCCCAATAGTTTTCAACTCAGAAAATAAGACTGAAGTAAATTGTATAATGGTTTCGTAAAGTCCTGTTTTAACAAGCATGTTCAGAAGCAAATAATGGTCATCTCTATCGAATACTGTACATACGCGCGTATGGATTGGTGCAAAAAATGCTTAAAAAATTCAGCCGAAGTCGAGCAAAATCAGTGTTGAACATCGTTAAAGATGAGGAAAGTTGGATTTATTATTATGAGTTAGAACGCAAGAGACAATCTGATTAATGGGTCTTCAAAGGCGAAGAGAAACCCACGAATGTGAGGCGCGGACATAGCTCAGGCAAGAAAATAGTGGCTTCTTTTTTGCACCGGTTATTTTGATACTATTCTGCTAGAGTATCGCCGTACAGTTAAAGCTGAATGGTATACAACTATTTAATTGCCCACTGTGCTCCAAAAAGTACGCAAGAAGCGACCAAGAGGACGAATCATTCTGCATTCAGACAATGCACAATCACACAACGCATCTCAAACATCAGAGTTTTTAGCCGCTTGACGAACTGAATTAACAACTCATTCGTCTTATAATCCCGACCTGGCACCTTGTGACTTCTTTTTGTTCCCATACATAAAAGACAAAGTACGTGGATTGAAATTTAATGCTCCGGATGCGACTGTGGAAGCTTACGAAAACTTCGTATCTGAGGTGACTGAAGAATAAAGGATACAATGTTTTGAGAACTAGTTCCACCAAATGCAGTGGTGGATAGATCACAAAGGCAAATATTTTGAAAAAAAACTTAAAAAAATTGGTTAAAGTAATTAATTTTTTTCTGTATCATTCGCAGAGTTGTTAAAGCAAACTACGTATATCGAAATTAATCCCAATAAAAGTGCCATTTCAGTACATCAGGATCTGGGAGGTAATTCGCGAATCGCCGCCTTACATTAACATTTTAATTATTTCGTGACTGTACGACATTAGAAGGAAATACTCAGGATGATATTCACTACTGATGTCGTTCTTCGTTTCCCCTCTTTATCGCGCCCGATAGGAAACACGGCCCAGCGAAAAAGGAAAAGTTCGTTTAATGTGAATCATATGCTACCTAGAAATCAGAACTTACATTACACACTGCTCGGAGTAAAACACAAACTGCAAAACGTATGTTTCAGGCAGACCGCTTTTCATAAAAATGTTAATAACAAATGGCCGAAGCCTGTGTTTAAATCCACGCGAAATGGGAAAGTCTGAAGACTGTATATGCCCTCATGATGCATGTACATATGTACAAGACGTATACGTCGCTATGTGTTTGTATGTGCATACATCTGATATATGTGTATCTGGGTATGCGAGTGTTGCACCCTCTGGCGTTAACGTTGTGCAACTAGTTCGTAGAAACTAAGGCAAAGCTCCGCGATTATTCCTATCTCGTAGCCTAAAGAAGTAACATTCTTGCGGCGCTTTAAGCGTATGCGGTTTATTTTGCATATTATTTTTGCATTTTAGGTCATTCAATCAAGAAACTACGTACAAGATTGATTGAATAATATCCTTGTTTGTTAGCCGAGATAATAGCAGTGTGGATTTGTGAAAGAAAATGATTTGTGTTCTGAAACGGTATAATTAGAATTTGTTTCTCAAACAGCAATTCTTAAAACTAGATTGATAATAATATAGTCTATTTACTAAAGATATATTCACGTCAACTTAGGTTTTCTTAAGAAAAAAATGCAATCACTGTAATATAAATACGTTTTGGACAATTTAAAGCAGGCTAGATCCTCAATATTAAAATACAAAAGTAATGTCATAATTTGAACTGGCTGACATTTTGTTATAAATTGAAAAAAAGAGCTCTGTTTTCATCAAAAGTTTATTTAAAAGTGTAAAATTGATGACATTAATTGGAAAAAATTATATCGCTCAAATGGCCACCTCCCGAGTTGATGCATAATTGCGCTCGTTTTACGGCATTTTGAATTGTTGCTCGCAAAACATTATTAGCGATTTCTTCTTCAATATTAGCTTTCAAGACTTACAAGATTCGTGGTTTGTTGTGGTAAGTGCGAAATTTTAAAAAGTCCCAAAGGAAGAAGTCTGGTGCTGTTAGATCTGGCGATCTGGACGGCCAGTTCAAATCTCCAAAACGGGAGATCACTCGACCTGAAAATTGGTGTTTCAAATCTCCATCGTTGCCCGAGATGCGTGAGCGGTTGCTCCGTCCTGTTGAAACTAACAATGATCGAGATCCAATGCAGCAACTTGCGGCAAAAAAAAACTTGTTCGGCATCTGTCTGTAACGCTCACTATTTACTAATCGCTTTTTCATGGCAAATGCCGCACCAAACAGTCACTTTGAGGGGATGCAATGGCTCGTCATGTATTTCATGTGGATTCTATGTGCCCCAGAACTCAAATTTTGTTTGTTAACATAACCACTTAAGTGGAAATGGTCTTCGTCGCTCATTATGATTTTTGATACGAAATCATCCTCTTCTTGCACCAAATTTAACAGAGTATGGCAGTAAGTTAACCTTGTCCGACGGTCAGCAGGCAACAATTCGTGAACAATTTGCACTTTGTAGGGGAACATTTTCAAATCTTTCACCAAAATTCGTTGCAACGAACGTCTATTGATGCCTAATTGTGTGCATTGTTGTCTCGTTAATGTTTGTGGATTCTCTCTGACGTCGTCGACAACAGCAGTGATGTTCTCAGTCGAACGAGCAATACGAGACTTCTGTAGTGGACCTAGTTTGCACGAGGCTCTCAGCCAAACGCTTAATTGTTCGAGCTCATGGGACCAGACAACGAGGAAAACGACGACGAAATTCACACTGCGCTAAAATAACAGACTGAAAATTTGTCAAATAAGCGGTAACAATAATTCAAACTGCTTGAGGAGTGTATCGCTCCATGTCTTGTTGACAACTAATTCTCTATATATCTACATCATAAATGTCAAAGCACAGTGACATTTGGCGCCACCTGCAAAAATGCCAGCCAATTCATGTTATAACATTACTTTTGCGCCATCTGTCATAAATTCGGAAATCGAATAAATATAATATTTCCAATTATACGACAACGAACGAAGAGAAAGTAAAGAATTAGTGAAGAAAACCAAACAAAAAACATGGGACGAGTCGGATATGAATTAAATAAGGGATATAAGGAACACAATCGAAAATGTTGGAGCACAATCAAAGGTCTAGGAGGGATAAGAAAGAAAATAGATGCAGGCGTAAGAGATAAACACAACACAACTAAAACTGGTACTTCGAGTAAAATGGAAGTTTGGAGAAGTCACCAGACGATAAACACAACACAACTAAAACTGGTACTTCGAATAAAATGGAAGTTTGGAGAAGTCACTATAAACAGCAATAAAGATCTAAAAGATCTGAAAGAAGATAAAATACAGCAAATAAAAGTAAATATACCTAGGAAACAAGAAAACGAAGAGTACGCAAATAAAATTGATATTACAGAACTGGAAAAGGCAATAAAAAGTTGTCAAATAGGTAAAGCATGTGGAGAGGACGAGCTAGATCCAGAAATGATAAATTGCATGGGAGAGATGGGGCGACTTCTTGCTGAGGATAACAACTTAGTAGTAGAAATACGTACCTAGGATACAAAAACTAGTGTAGCAAGTGGTTTTTATTATATATTAAAATTCTTATCAATGTCTCGATGTAAAAGAAATTCCAAGTTGCATAGCTGGTTCTTAGCAAAATTTTGAACATGGGTTCATAGCAATGCCACAAATAACAAGTCTCGAAGCACTTCGTGTGGGGATTTAGTGAAAAATTCGCGGTTTGTTTTGCGTGACTTTTATTCTGTGTAGATTTATTGCAAGTCTATATTCAACACTGTATACATTTCTTGCTGAGGATGACAACTTAGTAGTAGAAATACGTGTCTAGGATACAAAAACTAGTGTAGTAAGTGGTTTATATTATCTGTTTAAGTTTGTATAAATTTCTCTTGTAAAAGAAATTCCAAGTTGCATAGCTGGTTCTTAGCAAAATTTTGAATATGGGTTCACAGTAATGCTACAAAAAACGAACCACAAAGCACTTTGTGTGAGGATGTAGTGAAAAGTTCGCGGTTTGTTTTGTGTAACTTCTATTCTATGTAGATTTATTGTGAGTCTATTTTCAACACTATATACTTCTTGCTGAAGGTAACAACTTAGTAGTAGGAATACGTATTTAGGATACAAATGGTGTAGTAAATGAAATTACAAGTTGCATAAATGGTTCTTAGCAAAATTTTGAACTGTATTAAGTTGACGATACCAAGAAAATTACATTGAAAAAAGTTCGCAAGAAATTTTTTTGATTATCTGCTAAGAAGTTCTTAATTTCGAAACTATAATAAAGTGGTGAAAAAAGAAGTAAATTTATTAGATTAAATTAAACAAAAAATAACTTGGAGAGATGGCTTGCCATTTGCTTCACAAAAAAGTAATGAGCCTTGACGCGCTGGAAATACTCAAATTCCCAAATTTACCTGCCATATTTTGTTCTGTATTTAATACCCTATTATTCAAACACAATACTCTTTTCACAGTGATGGTAATGAGGCAAAATTTCTTTCAATTAAAAGTAAACGAGCCTCGAACGTACGCCATCATATTTATTTCAGTGCTCACACGTTGTAAATTAAATTAGAGGTACTTAAGGTACAAAAAAAAAATTTTAAGTAAAGGTTAAAGACATAAGACAATGTATGAAAATGAAATTAAACAGTAAAGTTTAATAATATTCTTTTCAACAGATAGGCATCTGCCCTATACAAACGTAATGTGCATTATTTTAATTCGGACGAAGCTTGCTATTTACATACCTAATACAGTAATTACACATTTAATGACCTATTATTAATATAGGACGTTTGTTTAATTTGCTCGATAAATTTTAATAATGAAAAGTATAGAATGTATAAATATTCAAGTTTTACATTCATTATAATGAAATGCTAATAGAATGGCTGGCGTTTAACAGGCGTCTAACATCTAAATATGAATATACATACCTTACGATAAGGAACAAACTCCTGTATAATTTTCCCTAATTTGCTTTATTTTGAAGATATCCTAATGCCTCTTTAATAATCATCGTCATCGCGTCGTATCAAAAGACAGTAGCTTCTCGAATATTTACCCCGGAGATATAATTTATAACAAAGTTGAGTAATGTATAAAACATTAATTTTCATCTATGTCTCGCGACGACACTTCAGCGTGTTTGACGAAAAAATATTCCTGGTACATAGGCTTCGTCTCTTTACCCTCTCATAAACATAGTATTCGTATTTTTCGGGATCTAAGGTCTAAATAATTTCTATAATTAATGGTTGTAAAGTAGGTCTTTGGTCGGCGCCAATATTAGTCCTCCGCTGGGACCATTATTATAAAACATTTCCGAAACTACGGGGTAACAGTAAAAAAGAAAAAAAAAGCGCTCCGAAACGACACGTCTGTAATATGAAAACGTTTGGCCTGATTTGCATCAATTAACATATTTTTGATGTTGCTCTGTTAAAAATTCTCCGTGTTATTAGGATTGCTTCCGAATTCTTCGAAAACTGGAACAAAATGAACGCGGTCTTAAAATGTATAGATGTTAAGTCCCCCAGGGATTTCTTAGCTATATATTTCGTGATTAACATATCATAATTAATGCTGAATGTTATAAAAACATAAATATTTAAATGAAAATTGTTATACATATATACGAGGGAGCGTTTTGATATTCGCGAAATGAGCGGGTTGTAGAGGGGTGAGTAGGCGCATTGGGGGCGTGGCCTGTGCAGCGACTCATGATTAGTATAAATACGAAGTTTCATTGTTATTAGACAGTTAGCCTTTGAGCTATCGTCAACCAAATAACATAATCAGGAGTGAACAGCGAAATATGGAAAAAATCGAATATCGTGCCGTTATAAAGTTCCTTACCAGGCAAGGAAAATCAGTCGCGACCATAATGAATGAGATGTCATTGGTTTACGGCGACCCTTGTCCAGGAAAAACCATGGTGTACAAGTGGCATAGTTTATTTGAACAAGGAAGGGAATCCCTTGAAGACGACCCGAGGCTGGGCAGGAGCATTGAGGTGACCACGCCAGCACTTATCCAAAAAGTTGAACAAATTGTACTCGAAGATGCTCGGCTAAAGAAGAAACAACTCGCAGAAATAGTTGGAGTATCCGATACAACAATTTTTAAAATCCTACACGATCATCTCGGCATGTCTATGGTCAGCGCAAGATGGGTGCCGAGAATGCTCACGCCGCCGCAAAAACAACAGCGCGTAGAGTGTTCGCGTGCATTTTTGGACCTCTGTAATGAAGACAAGGATGGTGTATTGAGTGGAATTGTTACTTGGGTTCATCATTATGAACCTGAGTCCAAACAAGACTCCATGCAGTGGCATAAAAAGGGCACAGCACCTCCCAAGAAATTTAAAGTGTCACAATCAGCTGGGAAACTCATTGCAACGGTATTTTGGGACTCGGAAGGAATATTGTTGAGTGATTATAAAGATAAAGGTGTTTCTATAACCGGAGAATATTACGCTTCAATATTAGAGCGACTAAAAGAAGCCATTAAAGAGAAAAGACGGGGAAAATTGACAAAAGGTGTTCTGCTTTTGGACAACAACGCGCCCGTCCACAAGAGCCGCGTTGCGTTAGCTGCCCTGCATAAGGTGGGCTTCGAAATTGTGAATCACCCACCCTACAGCCCATATATATATATATATATATATATAAAGAGCTATAAAAATATACTGCCGATGATGAAGTCAAGGAGGCAGTTTCGGCGTATTTTGCAGATAAAGAGAAATCATCTTTTTATGAGGGTATAAATAAATTAATTGAAAGATGTGAAAAATGTATCTGTCTTGCAGGTGAATATATTGAAAAAGAAAAATAATTTGGTTTTTTATTTCCACCCCTTGTCCCCCATTCCGCGAATATGAAAACGCTCCCTCGTACAGTAGTTAGAAATTCACGGATAATCGCCAGACAGGACGATTCTATCGTTAATTCCGAGTCGACAATTCTAAAACAGAAAATTAGTATTGTCAGTCGTTAAGACAGATGAGCCCATGAATGCTGAAAATGTGTGGCAAAAAGTATTTCGAATTTTTTACAATTTTCTGTGAAAAACTGTTTTCTATTGTCAAATAAAATTGTGTTGGTGTAAATTACTGTGTAATGCCAATATTATGCCTTATTAAATCTTTATTTAACTGCTTTTTTACGTTAAAGAACAGTAGAAATTTTAAAATTAGTAGCAATTGTTGTAAATCATTCATAGTAGACAATAAGCCTAAAAGAGGATACGTATCAATTAATATAAGGTAAACAAACATTGGATAGAGGTACGAATCGGAGGAGAAAAGTCAAAAAATAATAAATATAACTTTCAAAATTATCAGAGTAAAAATAATGAAAATTGTTTATTCTATACAAAAGAAGGTTTAGTATTTGACATGAATTCGTTTACAAGGGAATAGTAAAATACAGAAATTTGTAATGCGCTGTATATATATATATATATATATATATATATATATATATATAAATATATACACACGAGTGTGGTCCCATAAGTATCCGGCCTGACCTAGAGATGGCGGTAGTTGTTTTGAAAAATATCCCTGTATTAGAAAGTGCACAATCTATAAAGCATATGTTTCAAGTTTGAAGACGCCACGTTGTTTATTACTTGTTTGGCAGCCATCAATATTGAACGTTTTCAGTGAATTTGTCAAAATGGAGAAAATTGGTCATCGTTACGTGACACAATACTTTTATTTGAACGGTCTCAGTCCAACCGATATAAAAACTGAACTGGATTCTACTCTGGGTCAGTCTGCTCCTTCGTTTGCAGCAGTGAAATATTGGGTAGCAGAGTTTAAAGGAGGCCGGACGAGCTGTCAAGGCGAGCATCGCAGTGGTCGACCAAATGAGGTGACGACTCCAGAAATGGTGAAGAAAATCCACAAAGTGGTATTGGATGGTCGTCGATTGAAAATACGCGAGCTAGCAGACATAGTAGCTATTTCAAAAAGTGTGATACATCGCAAATTATCTGAAAATTTGGATATCAGAAAACTGTGTGCAAGATGTGTGCTGCCTTTGCTCACACTCGAGCAACAACAGTCTCGTGAAGATATTTCGATTGAGTATTTAGCGAAGTTTCACAGCAACAAAGCAGAATTTTTGCGGCGTTTCATAACCATGGATGAAACATGGGTCCATCACTTCACACCCGAGACAAAAGAACAATCAAAGCAATGGACTGAAAAGAGAGAACCCGCTCCAAAGAAGGCGAAGACCGTTTCATCTGTAGGCACAGTTATGGTATCGGTTTTTTGGAATACATGTGGAATAATTTTCATTGACTACCTTGAAAGAGGAAAAACCATCAACGGCGAGTGTTATGCGAACTTATCGCAACGTTTGAGCGAAGAAATCAAGCAAAAACGGCCGCATTTGGCTAAGAAGAAAGTAGTTTCAACAAAACAATGCAGCTCACAAATCCGTTATCGCAATGGCCAAAGTTAATGAATTAAAGTTTGAATTGCTGCCACATACACTCTATTCGACAGATCTATCTATTTGGTCCTCCTGATATGGTGAAGAAAATCCACGAAGCGGTATTGGATGATCGTCGAATGAAAGTGACATTTCAAAAAGTGCGGTACATCGTATATTTGAAAATTTGGATATGAGAAAGCCGTGTGCAAAATGCGTGCCGCGTTTGCTCGCACTCGAGCAGAAACAGTGTCGTGAAGATATTTGAATTGAGTGTTTAGCGAAATTTCACAGCAACAAAGCAGAATTTTTGCGCCGTTTCATAACCATGGATGAAACATGGGTCCATCACTTCACACCCGAGACAAAAGAACAATCGAAGCAATGGACTGAAAAGGGAGAACCCGCTCCAAAGAAGGCGAAGACCGTTTCATCTGTGGGCATGGTTATGGTATCGGTTTTTTGGAATGCATGTGGAATAATTTTCATTGACTACCTTGAAAGAGGAAAAACTATCAACGGCGAGTATTATGCAAACTTATTGCAACGTTTGAGCGAAGAAATCTAGCAAAAGCCGCCGCATTTGTCTAAGAAGAAAGTGTTGCTTCATCAAGGCAATGCACCGGCACACAAATCCGTTATTGCAATGCCCAAAATTAATGAATTGAAGTTTGAATTGCTACCTCGTGCACCCTATTCGCCAGATTTAGCCCCTCGGATTATTTTCTGTTCTCAAACTTGAAAAATGGCTCAGTGGTCAAAGATTTTCCAAAGATGAAGAAGTGATGTCGGCAGTTAATGGCTATTTTGAGGAGTAAGACAGTTCTTATTATAAAAAGAGTATCGAAGTTATTGAACATCGCTGGGACAAGTGTATAGAGCTGAAAGGAGATTATGTTGAAAAATAAATACATTTCTTTCCAAAATTTTTGTGATCTCTTTGTTGGGTTGCTTTATTGCAATGTTTGAGCGACGAAATCAAGCGAAAACGGCCGCATTTGGCTAAGAAGAAAGTATTGTTTCAACAAGACAATGTACCAGCTCGCAAATCCGTTATTGCAATGGCCAAAATAATGAATTAAGGTTTGAATTGCTACCACATACACCCTATTCGACAGATCTAGCTCCCTCGGATTATTTTCTGTTCCCAAACTAGAAAAAATGGATCAGTGGTCAAAGATTTTCCAATGATGAAGAAGTGATGTCGGCAGATAATGGCTATTCATACAGACTTTTATATGATATAGAATGACAACCTGACTTTGTCAAACTTTTATTGCCATTCGTGTAGATCGTACACATTATTAACAATAGATTATTCGTCATTTTACCAATGAAACTTCTTATAAAGTCTCATAATTTTGTTTTCATTTAATGATATTTATTCACTCTAGTGCCTTAGTAGCTTTACAATATGCACAAACAAGCACAAACGTGTCAATGCGTGCGGTTTCTTTTTTTAATAACGTAGTATTATAGTTAAATATAAAAATATTTGCGAGTTGCTACATTCTTTATTTATTTATTCTATTACTATTTTGCCAAATATCCCCTAATTGTTTTGAGCAGTGTAGTTACGGGTCGACCTAAAATCGTAGAGCAAAGATTGTGATTTGAATGGTCAACCTTTTTGTGGTAGTATAAGGTTTTCCAATAGGGATGATATGATTTTGAAGTGACATTTCGGCCATTTGTAATATGTCATGATCTATCATTTGTTTTTCATTGTATTCAGTAGTGTTTACAATTTCATCATGGAGAGATATACGCAAGAACAACGTTTACAAATTATTCAGTTTCATTATCAAAATAATCGTTCTCCAATTGCAACTTTTCGTGCGCTTTTGCCATTTTATGGTCGTAATAATCGTCCAAGTGTGCTCGCTATTCGTCGAATTGTTAAAAATTTTGGTGTTACATTTTCTTTACATAATTTTCAAGTGCCAATAAGACAAAGAACCGCTAAAAGTAATGCAATAATTTTGAGAAAGGATTTGGGTTTGCATCCCTATAAAATTGTTTTCACTCAAGAACTGAAGCCATTGGACCACCGTAAACGTCGTGAATTTGCTGATTTTGCCTTGGAACAACTTGAAAACGATTTTTTTAAGAAAATCATCTCCTCTGATGAGGCTCACTTTCATCTGGATGGTGTGGTAAATAATCAAAACTGTCGATTCTGGTGCGAAGAAAATCCACAAATTATTTATGAAAAACCATTACATTCACCTAAATTGACAGTTTGGTGTGGTTTTTGTTATGGTGGAATCATCGGTCCGTACTTCTTTCAAAATGAAGCTGGTAACACCGTTACTGTCAATGGAGAGCGGTATAGATTGATGGTAACCAACTTTTTATAGCCGACATTAGAAGAAGTCGATATTGACAACATTTGGTTCCAACAAGACGGGGCTACGTGCCACACAGCAAATGCAACAATAGAATTATTGCGAGAAAGGTTTGGAGATTCGTTTATTTCAAGAAATCGTGATATTGAATGGCCTCCAAGAAGTTGTGATTTAACACCATTAGACTATTTCTTGTGGGGTTATTTGAAGTCATTGGTCTATCGAAATAAACCAGACTCTCTTCAAGCTTTACAAGTCAATATTGAACGTGCCATTCATGATATACGACTAGATTTAGTGGAAAAAGTGCTCGAAAATTGGGTTCATCGAATTCGTTCCTGCAGAAGAAGTCGTGGAGGCCATTTGAATGACGTTTTATTTAGAACTTAATTGTATCGATTTTACTTCACATTAAATAAAAAGCTTTTGAATTTTCTTAACAATAAGTGTGTTTTTTTTAAAGAAATCATATCACTCTTATTGGAAAACCTATTATTTGCAGTTGTTACGACAGAAATATATGGGGTAATCTGCCAATATACATTTGAATTCCAAATAGTGAAATAAAATTATTGTATCGACTTTTTTCAAAATCACAATTTTGCTGAATATAATACACGCAATTTACCAAACAAAAGTTAATAATACTGATTAGTCTGACATATACACAATTGGATATAATCGTTCTGAATTTTACATTGGCCGGACGAAAACCGATATCTGTCAGCATTAAATAAATAATGGAAAATAAATTCGTGGAAAAACTTTTAGGGAATCAACCGTGTACAAGTGTCAAAGTACCGTGTGTCCATACTTATTCGTTTCACTGCGAGTCCGAAGTAGAATTGGCTGACGGTAATTGTAATTAATATTTTATAGGATATAGGTGCTGCAGATTAAACTCTCCAATCACGCGATCAGTGGCCGTCACAATTAAACATTTATCCGTAAATTGTTCTTGGATACTAGCCGTTGATTGTTCACGCTAGAATGATTTTGATTTCTTCTTTTATTTTGCTGGACTTACAAATATGTATGATTTTGATGATTATATACATATTGATAATAATGTCTAATAAATGTTAATAATAATAGTTAATCAAAGAAGGCAAATAAAACTCCTTACCACATCTGTGAATGTTCGTATTCTGTATACGTATTTCGACAAACTAAGTTGTCATTGTCGCCAATTTATTAATAATAGTGTCGCGCCTGGATCCGCGATAAAGTCCCACAGAATAACTCCGCACAACTTCGATCAATACTGGTTTATGTCACATAAAATGTTTCCTAGACTTAAAACTAACACTTATATTAAAGTACACTCCCGCTTCCACTCATGGACCTTTTCTAACACAGGAACTCAGAGAGACAAGAATATACGAGGATAGTTTGACAAGTAGTGAGAATGACACATAGGTGGCGCTCTAATTGATAAAACAAATGCACTGCAATTTAGGTCGGCTATTTATGTGTTTACATTCCGATATTTAGATAAATCGGTTGATTAGTTTATTTTTGACAGCTGATTGAAAAAGAAGCAACACGTCATTTTGTTAAAATGGAAAAAGCAGAGAATCGTGCGGTGATTAAATACTTCGTAATTAAAGGTATGAAAGCTACCCAAATAAAAGATGAGTTCCGGGAAACATTAGGTGAATCTGCTCCATCATCCGCCACAATAAGTAGATGGGTAAATTAATTTAAACGTGGTAGAATAAGCTGTGTTGATGAAGCGTGCACACAAAATCGTGACTTCTAA
Organism: Dermolepida albohirtum; assembly: GCA_031893035.1. NCBI lineage: Eukaryota > Metazoa > Arthropoda > Insecta > Coleoptera > Scarabaeidae > Dermolepida > Dermolepida albohirtum. Next base: position 85,920 of record JAVIWB010001953.1, on the reverse strand, counting down.
GGAAATGATTATAAAAATCCATAACATTATTACGCTAGATCGACGACTCAAAGTGGGAGAGATAGCAGACATGGTAAACATTTCAACAGAATCCGGTTGATTTTTGTAGGCGATTTGTTACTTGCGACGAAACTTGGATACACTACAGTACACCCGAAACTAAACAACAGTTGAAACAATGGTTAGAACGTGGTTCTGCACCCCCAAAGAAAGCAAAAAACAACTTTATCGACAAACAAGGTGATGGCATCAATTTTTTGGGATTCAAAGGGCATTTTGCTCATTGATTACCTTCAGAAAGCTGCCACAATAAACGGACAATATTATGCAGAACTTCTACAAAAATTAAATGTTGAGATTGGTGCTAAACGGCCAGGAGTGGCAAATAAAAAGACTCTGTTTTTCCAAAATCCACGAGTTGCATTTCCAATTAGTACCGCATGCGCCTTATTCGCCGGATCTAGCCCCCCGACTTCCGCCTTTTTCCAAAATTGAAAACCGCACTAGATGGGAAGAAATTTTCGTCTAACGACGAGCTTATCATCTTCGTAAATGAGTATTTTGCAAGCCTTCCGGAATCGCATTTTAGAGATGGCATGAGGGCATTGGAGCACCGTTGCAATAAATGTATTGCTCTTTTAGGAGAATATATTGAAAAATAAAAATTATTTTGTATTTAAAAAATTCGTTTTTCTTTTCCATTCTCACTACTTGTCAAACTACCCTCATAGTATCGAACATTTGTCTATGTTTAACATATGGTTTTTATTTTTAACAATAAATATGCTCTTGTAACTATAGTTAGAGTAACCCTGAGGGGATAATTAAAAATACCAAAGCTTGTAGTAAATGAATTATGAAACTAATATATTTACGATCAATCAGCTGCTCAATTAACGCAGGTAAACAAATGAAAGCAAATACTTTACAAGCTAGAAAAAATCCAACAGAAACGGATAAGTAAGTGAATAAGACGTTAAACTAATTCCAAAATTCCACGTAAACCATTGCATGTGATAATCTTTACAATATCATTAATGACTTTTATACGTTACGAATGACTACATCTGAAACTACTTCCTTTCCGTCCTGATTTTCATTTGGAACGTCCAACTTAATTAAAGTGCAATTGAGGCGATGATAATCCACAAGCCATTGTTGAAACACCATTACATCCAGAAAAAGTCACCGTTTGGTGCACTTTATGGACCGGTACAATCATAGGTCCATGTCTTTAAAAATGATTATGGTCAGAATGTTAGAATCAACGATGAGCGGTACAGAGACATGATTTCTAACTTTTTCATGTCTCAATTGCAAGGCATTAATGTTACAGATATGTGGTTTCAGTAGGACGGCGCCACATGCCATACAACGTGCGATACAATTAATTTACAGAAAGAAACGTTTGACGAACGATTAATTTCACGAAATGAACCTGTTAACTGGCCACTTCGTTCGTGCGATTTGATGCCTTTAGATTATTTTCTCTGGGAATATGTAAAATCGCATGCCTACCCCGATAAACCTAAAATAATTGAGCACATGTTAGGTAACATTCGACGCGTTACTTCAGAAATACAGCCCGATTTACTGCGAAGAGTGTGTGAAAATGGGACCTCCTGATTACGTCATGTATGCGCTAACCGAAATCGTATTCAAACATTAATGCCATAAAATTATCTTTTAAATAAAGCCAATTTCATGGATATTAAAAACACTTTTTCTGTGTTTTATTTCAATATCAAGTTCTCCACTTCCAAAAGAAAACAGCCATTATAACGTAATATACCGAAAAATATAATAATTGTAATTATTATTATATTAATGCATATATTTATGCAATATAGATCTAAACATACATTTATCTAATACATAAATAGAATACATTTCAAATTCTAAACTATGCATAGCATATCATCAACAATGAACAAAAAACTACTACTAAATATAGACTTGTAGGTGATCCTTTAACATAAACATTTTCAGCAATTCAAAGAAAAACGAGCTCCTAAACAGGGAAAAAAATATAGCAAAACGCGTTTCTGTAATTATGGTCATTCGAATTTAATTAGTGACCATCCCAAGTATGATCTTTATTGGTAGCCGCACAAACAGACACATAAAACGAAATTACAAAACGAGATCCGTGGTTTCGCATATTCAATAAAATAGAAATCGATTTCGTGTTTTCTTTTTCCTTAATTCCAGCCAATTAAGGAACAACAAAACACTGGTTTCAAAACATCTGGTTTCTAACATACCTATTATTTGTTTCGGTTTTTATAAAGTTCGTGAAAATATATAGGAATGTTAGGTCTTATCGAAAAAGTCAATCAATTTCGAAGAAGAAAAATAAATTACAGTACTACTTTGTAATTAAAAATTGTAAAAATTTTCAAAACGTGTTATTTTAAATTATCTGTAACTCATATAGGGTGGTAAAAATATACGAAAGCATCCTAAATTTGTAATAAATATGTCATCCGAAATAGGGAAATTTCGAAGAGTTAGACGAAAAGATAACACCAAGAGTTTCAATTTTATAGGTGACTTAAGAAGAAATAAGACTCCATTTCTAAGATTATTTTTTAAAAATGCTTACATTACGTTATGATACGTAAAATTTGATTCTCCGATGCACTCAAGATCAACATATTGAAAAATAATACAAAAGTTTTAACTTTTTGGCTTTATTTTGAGTCCTACTCCCCGTTAAATACTCCCCATAAGTTCTGTTTTTGACCAATAACTAGATAGAGATATAAGTACTCGACTTTCGACATTTTCTATTCTTCTTCTTGAGCAATCTCTTCTATATTCGCCAGTAATCTGTGTAGACTTAGTTGTGTGTAGTGTTGAATTATAATTTGCATCGTTTCTCAAAGAATACAATTATATCTGCCGCGGCTAGCGCGTACATGGTGTAATCTAGAGGTCCCATTTTCACACACTCTTCGCAGTAACTCCGGCTGTATTTCAGCAGTAACGCGTCGAATGTTAGCTACCATGCGCTCAATTATTTCAGGTTCATCGGGGTAGACATGCGACTTTACATATTCCCAGAGAAAATAATGTAAAGGCGTCAAATCGCACGAACGAGGTGGCCAGTTATAAGTCTATTTCATGAAATTAATCAATAATCAAATGTTTCTTTCCGTAAATTAATTGTATCGCACGCTGTGTGGCATGTGGCGCGTCCTGCTGAAACCACAACATTAATGCCTTGCAATTGAGGCATGGAAAAGTTAGAAATCATGTCTCTGTACCGCTCATCGTTGACTGTAACGTTCTGACCATAATCATTTTTAAAGGCATGGACCTATGATTCTACCGGTCCATAAAGTGCACCAAACGGTGACTTTTCTGGATGTAATGGTGTTTCAACAATGGCTTGTGGATTATCATCGCTCCAAATGTGACAATTCTGTTCAATTTTGAACATATGTTCACTAGATATTTTTAACTTTAAATTGTTTCAGTAACACATCCTTAAGCTGTGGCAATCATGTCATGGGAGTCCCGAATTCGATATTAAATGTTTGGTCAGTGGGCGATCTTTTTTAAATTCGTTTTGAGAATAAATTCTAACGTAAATAATACCTTGTTAACGACGCGTTTCGAGTTTTCAACTCCCGTCAGGTAAGCAATGATATTATTAACGAATTTATTCTCGGTGTGTGTTCTTGTATCGTTTTCCGATACAGCAAAGAATGAAAAAGAGTTTCCCCCCACTCTCTTCTAAACGAACGATAGAACGAAGTGGGTATTCATCTTGCCAACTATACTCTATTAACATTAAAATTTATTCTCATACGGTTACCTACGGCAGGTTTTCTAAGTTAACCAGGTTCGTACTGAGTACGCTGCACCCCCACCAGGGTAATGTAATAAAACAGATAGAGAGTAGTATTTTAAGTTAGTACTAAGAGGACCTTTATATAACGTGAGTAAGGAAAAAACGAGACCATTGGTCTACGCAGTGTGAAAGTTTTTTGGGAAATTTTCCGATAATATAATGGTGCTAAGATATACTGTAGAGTTTGCTACAAACTGCTGATGTTATGGAACAAACGCGACCGTGAAAATCATATAAAGAGTGTATAACACCAAAATAAGAAAAATAATGTTCCACCAAAAACGCAATTTATATTTGATTTACATAATAATCGCCTGTGATTTGAGACATCATCTACTCGATAATTGTAATGGAACTGTATTTATTCTAGAAGCCATGAAACGGTTGACTTCTGGAATAAATATAATTTCGACTGGAAGCTACCATCTCGGAGAGCGTTACACAACCATGTGTTTACTGTGCGTAATGAGATTGAAAACATGATCAAAGCTGTAATAAAAGACAAAGTGATTATGTGTTAACGAAACGGCAGGTTGAAAAAAAAAGTTGCATTCTGAATATTATAGTGTATGTTCTAGATCCTGTTAAAGTGACATTTTCCACTGTATTATCTAGCAGAAGATTAGAAAAGTGGACTGCCGAAGCAATCATGATGCTGGATATGCTAAAAAAATTTCAACTTTCAACTGATCAATGTAGTGCATTTAAAAAACATGATGTTTGTGAACGGTGGTGCAGCAACAATGTGAGGGACTATCATTTGACGTATAAAGTTCACACTTCACACTTTGTAACACAAAGTAGTCGACAATGCTATCCAGAGGTGGCTGCATTAATTTCGACTATCAAAAGAGTGCTTTTGAAATTTGCCAAACCAATATGAGATTACAACACACGGTGTCCCAGTATTCCTGAGCCACCAGTGTCAATTCTCACACGTTAGGGAACAAGGGGCTTTCTGTTATTGCGAGAATTTCCAACAAATAAAATCTGTGGTTCTACGATTCCAGTCTAAGGAAATTGTAGCAATTAGGGAAAGACTGAAAAGATTTAAAACAAATTTACGACAATTATAAAGGTTTATTTGATTCAAAAGAAAAATTTGTGAAGATGTACACTCATTGCTATGTGTTATAAGTGTCATAAAAATATGTGTGTTGTGGAAAATTCGATAGTATTATATACAAAGATTTCGATTTTGCCAGATTAAGACAAATTAGTCAGGATGCGTGTAAGATTCGTTATTTTTTTTCTAAAGATTATTTTAATTATACGTGCATTACATCTGCAGATGTCGAGCGGTCATATTCTAAATATAAGAAAATCTTTTCAACGCGGTGTATGTAGCTCTCCGAGACAAATGCAAAAAACTTACGTCATGCTGCAGACATTTTATGGGTCATATTCATTTTCCCTACACAGTAGTAGCTGAGAATAATGTAAGTGTGTTATTTATAAAAAGAAACAAGTAATATAAATACCGAATGCATCGCAAAGTCGCCCTTTTATTCGTACACTCGCCTTGTTACGATCCTGGTGGGCGGAGAAAATATCTCAAGTCTAGTGGTACAGTAGTTATCCTTTTGGCAAGACGAATACGTACTTCGCTCTTTCGTTCGTTTGGACGAGAGAAGGAGGTAATGTTTTTTTATTCTTTTAAATTCGTTGTGTGGGTAATCCTGTTAGAATACGTCCACTTACCATGAGACTGTTAATTTGTTTTTTAGTGTCCTAACATCATGTGTAGTTTACATACATTTAAATGAGTGCCTTTTAAGATTAGTCGTATTTATAACATATTTGCGAGAATTAGCGATTAATTACATTATCTTAGAATTCTTTTTTTACAATACAATACGATATATATATTATAAATACAAGCGTGGTCCCATAAGTACCCTGCTTGACCTAGAGATGGCGGTAGTTGTCTAAAAAATATCACTGTATTAGAAATTACACAATCTATAAAGCATATGTTTCAAGTTTGAAGACGCTATGTTTTTTAGTATTTGTTTGGCAGCCATCAATAGTGAACGTTTTCAGTGAATTTGTAAAAATGAAGAAAATTGCTCACGTGATACTTTCGCCTCAGCCCAATCGTTATAAAAGCTGAACTGAATTCTACTCTAGGTGAGTCTGCTCCTTCGTTTACAACAGTGAAACATTGGGTAGCAGAGTTTAAACGAGGCCCTTACGGGCTGCCAAGACGAGCATCGCAGTGGTCGACCAAATGAGGCGACGACTCCAGAAATGATAAAGAAAATTCACAAAGCGGTACTGGATGATTGTCGACTAAAAGTGCGCGAGCTAGCAGACATGGTAAGCATTTCAAAAGGTGCGGTATATCGCATATTATCTGAAAATTTGGACGTGAGAAAGCTGTGTACAAGATATGTTCCGCGTTTGCTCACACTCGAGCAAAAACAGTGTCGTGAAGATGTTTCAATTGAGTGCTTAACGAAGTTGCACAGCAACAAAGCAGAATTTTTGCACCGTTTCATAACCATGGGTGAGATGGGTCCATCACTTCACACCCGAGATAAAAGAACAAGCAAAACAAGAGACTTAATAGGGAGAATCGGCTCCAAAGAAGGCGAACACCGTTTCATCTGCAGATAATATCATGGTATCGGTTTTTTTTGGATGCGCGTGGAATAATTTTCATTGAAAAAGGAAAAACTATCAGCGGCGAGTATTATGCGAACTTATTGCAACGTTTGAGCGAAGAAATCAAGCAAAAACGGCCGCATTTGGCTAAGAAGAAAGTGTCGTTTCATCAAGACAATGCACTAGCTCACAAATCCGTTATTGTAATGACCAAAATTAATGAATTAAAGTTTGAATTGCTACCTCATTCACCCTATTCGCCAGATTTAGCCCCCTCGGGGTATTTTCTGTTCCCAAACTTGAAAAAATGTCTCAGTGGTCAAAGATTTTCCAACGATAAATAAGCGATGTCGGCAGTTAATGGCTATTTTGAGGAACAAGACAGTTCTTATTATAAAAAGGGTATCGAACTTATTGAACATCGTTGGAATAAGTGTATAAAGTTGAAAGGGGATTATGTTGAAAAATAAATATATTTCTTTCCAAAATTTTTGGGTTTTCTTTGTTGGGTCATGTACTTCTGGAACAACTCTCGTATATGTAGTGCATTTAAAAAACATCAAACAGTTGATTTCATTTTTTTAAACTACTGACATACTATTGAATAAAGGGTGTTACAATTTATAGCATTTTAAAAATAATTTACTGAACTTAATTAGTAATATTCTTTCGTCTTTGACAAAAACGCTTATTTTAATTTGTCTCACCTATTTATTATACGTTTAACATCGTTAGAAAATACAACCACGATTGGGACGAATTATAATACATATGTAGAATGAATTTATAGAAAATTTAAAATAACAACGCTGTACTGTCATTACCCGAATAATTTCCAATATTTAAAATTATTAAACGTATGCATTATTCATTTATTTGAGAAGTCGAGAACTTACGTCAAAGAATAACCGTATAAATATTCAACAGTTCTTAACAACTAAATGATCCGTGAAAAAGTTGAAATAATTTTCAGTATAAATTATGAATAATTATATTTAATAAAAGCTACCGTAACTTGACAGTTTACTTACATATATGCATACCTAAAGGCGGGCAAACAAGCTCACGTCGCTTAGAATTTAAATTTCTCATGTACGAGTAGCTGTGCATATGTGCATGCATACACATAACGTAGGTGAATGCTTTCATTTTAATGTGTTGTGAAAATTGACAAATTACATGCATTTTTCAACCTGCCAATTAGACCTAAGTATTCTGTTATTATATGCGTGTTTTCGAATGTATTCGAAAAGAAAATAATTTGTCAAGAATGGAAACGTTATTAAGCAACTGCAGATAATTTTATTTTGTGTATACTTTTTTTCGAAAATTGTATATCCCAACTATATTATTTTATTTTCATTTTAAATATTTAATTATCGATTTATACTAACTTACGAGGGTGGTCCCAGAAGTACCCGACCCAACAATGAAAAAAAGAATTGTATTTATTTTTCAACATAATCTCCTTTCAGCTCTATACACTTTTCCCAGCGATGTTCAATAAGTTCGATACCCTTTTTTATAATAAGAACTGTCTTGATCCTCAAAATAGTAATCAACTGCCGACATCACTTCTTCGTCGTTGGAAAATCTTTGACCACTGAGCCATTTTTCCAAATTTGGGAACAGAAAATAATCCGAGGGCTAAACCTGGCGAATAGCATGCATGAGGTAACTATTAAAACTTTAATTCATAAATTTTGGCCATTGCAATAACGGATTTGTGAGCTGGTGCATTGTCTTGTTGAAACAATACTTTCTTCTTAGCCAAATGCGGCCGTTTTTGCTTGATTTCTTACTCGCCGTTGATAGTTTTTCCTTTTTCAAGGTAGTCAATGAAAATTATTCCACATGCATTCCAAAAAACCGATGCTATGACTGTGCCTGCAGATGAAACGGTCTTCGCCTTCTTTGGAGCGGGTTCTCCCTTTTGAGTCCATTGCTTTCATTGTTCTTTTGTCTCGGGTGTGAAGTGATGGACTCATGTTTCATCCATGGTTCTGAAACGGCGCAAAAATTTTGCTTTGTTGCTGTGAAACTTCACTAAACACTCAATTGAAACACCTTCACGACACTGTTTTCGCACGAGTGTGAGCAAACGCGGCACCCATCTTGCACACAGCTTTCTCATGTCTAAATTTTCAGATAATATGCGATATATCACACTTTTTGAAATGACTACTATATCTTCTGCTAGCTCATGCACTTTCGACCAACTATCATCCAGTACCGCTTTTTTGATTTTCTTCACAATTTCTGGAGTCGTCACCTCATTTGGTCGACCACTGCGATGTTCGTCTTGACAGCTCGTACGGTCTCGTTTAAACTCTGCTACCCACTGTTGTAAACGAAGGAACAGGCTCACCCAGAGTAGAATTCAGTTCAGCTTTTATATCGGTTAATCTGAGGACTTTCAAATAAAAGTATTGTATCACGTAACGATTACCAACTTCCTCCATTTTACAAATTCATTGAAAATGTTCATTATTGATGGCTGCCAAACAAATACTAAACAACTTCAAACTTGAAACGTATTTTTGTGTTTTCTTTGTAGGATCGGGTACTTCTGGGACCACCTTCGTATATAGCATTTTTAGTGCCTCTAATCATTGTTGCTAGCAGATTTTCCTTAAATTCAACATGCGAACCTTCTAAAACTACGTTACTCTTTGGGAGTAATCAATTTTGTCCAAAATTACTAACTCGTTCTCTTTATCTACTTTGAAGTAAAAACGGTCTTTCGACTTAAGAGTTTTAATCGAATTCCATTTATTACTAACTGAATTTTGTTTGTCCTGCTGTAAGTTCTCTTTAATTTGGATTTTACAAACCTCTCCAATAAGATTTTTCTTTACTTTATTCAAAATCCTTAAACAAGGTTTCAATCCCTCCATATAATACCTCTTTAGAAGTGTCACGGCTTGACAAACAATATTTTAAACCTTATTTAGTACGTCTATTTCTTCTCAATAGAGACGACTAATGTTTCTTTTATAGGATTTGTATCAATATTAGTTTCTAATGACGGATTAAACTCTTTGAATTTCTTATTTAGACCTCTAACTTTTCTTTTAAATTTATGATTTGTGAATTCTACGATTTTCCTATGAAAATTACACCACCCTTCATATTCAACGTTATTTAAATTTAGTATCGAATGCAATTCGTAAAATTCTAATTCTAATTTAGTTCTTTCATTTATAATGGCAACTTAGTTGTCAAAAAGCGTGTTTAGAGAACGAATATTGATGTGGTAAGGGCTTTTTTTCCTTTTTTGTATTAATTAATATTTATTCTTTAATATATGTGTGCTTGTATAATAATACACATAAAAATCTTTTTCGATCTAATAACACTTATAATTATCACTATAATTTTCTTGCAAATAACAAAAAATATAATTTCCAAGTTAATTAAAAATGAAGCGCATCGTAATTATTATCGTAAGTAAAAACATATACATATTATATGTATGTGATACCGCAAAAAAAGTATAATTCTTTTTATATTAATATCGTTGGCACATTAATATATACGCACTAAATTATACAGGATAATAAATAATAACACATTCACCAACGCATTCATATTATTTACAGAGTGAAAAACTGTGTGAATAATGTATATTTCATCGCGCCATAGATATCTTTCTTTCAACATCAATTTTGTTAATAAGAATTAAAATTATGTACATGCTGGCTATTAAAATAGCTTAGGGTGAATTATTAAGTAATGTTGTAACTGTTCTTGCAACTTATCCAGTAAGTTTTTACCTAATTCTATCTTCAATTGCTAGACCTTGAATGTGTAACAATAGAAACGAACGTCAATATAATGTCGGCGTTTGAAGTTTTGCTTAGTTAACTATGTAAACTATTTCCTTTGATATAATCGCTCTAACTTGAAGCAAGGCATTGAGGAAAATCGTACATCAATCGTTTTTACATATTCTGAGTGTCCACATTTCGATGCTCATCAATAATATCTCAGTTACTAGAAGACAAAGAAAAATGCTTAAATGAGGAAAGTTTTACAAACTACAATGCGGAAAATAACAACTTTTTTAAATGTTAAAATAATTTGAGAAAAACAAAATTTTCTAATTTCGATTTCCCTCAGTAATTCGATAACGCCAAATGTAACCGATTTTAAAGTTTTACAATTTTGAGGCACATTTCTAGGGCAAATTTTTCTATGTAAACAAAAATTTCCGATTGCGACTTGTTTTTAAGTTGTTAGTGCTATCGTTTGTTTTTCATAATCAGCCTAGATTTTTGGTTAGTTGGTTAGTTTTAAAAAAATGTTACATGCTTAGTTGATCTCCGTTTCAAATTTCTTTAACCTCGCTATACGTGGTAATTTAATACCTTTTGTGTATATAATAACCTATCCAATTTCCCAATCATCAATTGAGTCGTCGGAATTCCTAAAAGCACAATTTCCATCAAATTGAATTTGACCCATTACGGTCCTGCTGTTGAGTTTCTATGCCAGCGACCCTTCGTTTTTTGAAATTAATTAAAATTGACTTAATTAGTTTTTATTTTTCCTATGCGATATCAGTAGCGCCATCTCGTTAGTAATAGCGTAAGTTTGGTTTCTAACTAAGTTAAGGCAATGATGATTCCCTCCGTCATAACTATTTCTTTTAATTATGTATTAATGTTAGAGATTCTATGTCGTTGATATTTGTCTATGATTTCGGACTACCTTTCTGTTGTTAATTTAGGTTACAGCAAGGAAATGTTTATGTTCTCGACTGTAATCGGATCTCGTTTTACCTAAGTTTAATTTAATCGAACTTGAATTGGTTTACTAGTGGAAAATACTTATCGAAAATCAGCACTGACGCCGTCTTATGCTATGTTCGTATGGAAAGTTCATTTTACAACTTTTCATAATAACTCAGGTAGTATTATTAAGTACAGTTATTTTAGTGGATCTTTTGCTATCGTTCTCCTGTGAAATTTTTAGGGTTTTATGTAATACCTGAAATTTTTGGTGTTTTCTTTATCCTCTCGATTCAGTGATTTTGGTAAAAGTTAGTGACACGACACCAAGCTTTATTAATTCGAGAAGCCGTATCTTTTATATTAGGGACTACGTCGCCCCGTCAACCTCTTCCAGACTGTATCGAGACCCTTATTACAACTGTAATCATCACTCGGATTATCTCGGCGCAGCTTCTTCGGGTGGGCCTAAATTGATTAGTAAAATTTTATTAGTAACTCTGAAGTCTTGTATACCAGGGTTGATCATTTAAGCCTGGAGTACTTGAGAGTAATTGTTCTTTAGATCAGTATTCTTGTTAATAAATAAATCAACTGTTAACAATTGATTACAAGTTATCTTCCCGTTTCACCATGGCGTTTTATTTTACGTTTTTTTGTATTGTCCAATTTATGTTACTTTGTCTTTCGCACGTATTGGAGGATCCATGTATTTCAGCATTAGCTAGATACTTCTAGAGATTAAATGCTGTGGCACTCCTTAAGAACTTTTGTACAGGAACCTCCCCTACTCTCCGAATTCACTGTTTAGTTTCTCCCTAGGAGTAGCAAAGGATCGTAAGGTTTTTTTTTTATTAAGGCAAGCAATACGAGCTGGTAGTGCAGTGATCTACACTAAGCTCTAGTAAAGAGAAGAGCACAACAAAATCTCTTTAACAATGTAGGATATACCTGAAAAATATTTATTTGCAGCTCAGATATTAACAAAAAAAAATCCGCTAGAATTGAAACAATCTATTAGAATTTAAAGCGAAAAAAATTCGCTAAGTAATACTATAAAATAATGAAATGATACTGACTTAATTTCACATTAACAAAAAACAGAATGCCCAATAAAGTTGGTAAGCCATGGGATTTAATGTAAAATGAGAGTGGTATGGTGGTCACTGTGATGATAGATCTTCAAACGCAAGTGCTGGAGAAAAAAATGGATTCGCATATGCTGGCTTAAAATATTTTTAGCATGGACACTTAATACAGTTATATCTTAATCTACCTCTTCCATCAAATTATATTTCAAGAGACTAAAAGGAAAAAAAATTATATATATATATATATTTAATTTATGTGAGAGCATTCCCGTTTCACTTAAGGACAACGAAAGTTTGGAAGGATTTATTTAGAAAATTAGGAGGTGCATACAAACATCCTGTAGTCACTGATAATGGAGCTAATATAAAAAAGGCTCGAGAAATGAGCTACCGTAAAATATAGTTACATTACTAAATATGGTTGTACATGCTATAGCTTGAATTTTTTAATTGGAGACAGTTAAAGGGAGTTTCTAAATTTAAGACTGACATCAGTAGATAGGAATATGACGTCGAACGCTAACACACGATGTTAAATATAGGGAAATATTGGCATTGAGCCATTTTCTAACTTCGAAATTTGCGAAGTGCTCCTCTGCAAGTGCGTGTTCCATTGGTGAGAAAAGGTGATAGTTAGACGGAGCAAGACTGGAGAATCCGGCGGTTGTGATATTAAGTACCATTAATGTGCTTTCGACAATTCCTTGACCGGTTTTGCTGTATGAGACGGCACATTATCGAGTTGTAAAATCACTTTACCGTGTCTTCGACCCTATTCTGAATGGTTTTCTATCAATGCATGGTTCAAATTGATAATTTGTTGTCAGCAGAGATCAGTATTAACTGTCACTGTCACCACGTTTTAATAATTCGTAATACATTACGTCACTTTGGTCCCACCAAACACAGAGCATTGTCTTACGACAAAACGATTTTTCCTTGGAATTCATGGGCAGGCTTCTCCAGTTGATAGTAATCCATTTTTCATCACCAATCGCTATTCGATGCAGGAATGACTTTCGATCATATCCTTGAGGCAGCATTTCACAGATGATTTTTCGATTTTCCATTTGCTTGTCATTCAATTGATGTAGCACCAATTTTTCCTTCTTTTGGATTTTTCCCATTGCTTATGATCGGCCGCTAATCGTTTCTTGGGCCACATTTAACGCTTCTGTCATTTATTTTTGAGTTTGGATAGGGTCTTCATCTAATAACTCCTGCAGTTTCGCATCTTCAAACCTTTTAAGTCTACTAGAACGTTCTTTGCCTTGCATATCGAAATCATCACTTCTGTTTTTATGTTTTTATGGTTGGAGCATGCTCACCAAAATTTCTACCAGCAACCGATGACTTTCAGCGACTTTTTTCCTTTGATTAAATAAGGAAAGTAATGCGCGCTGCAAATGCACTTTTTCAGATACGAAACTCGACATTTTCAAAGATGTTTAAATCTATGACAGCGTTACTTTCGCAAAATATAACATGTATGGCTTTGAAGCTTGACATCAGTAGAAGAAAATGACATATATATCAAATCATAACATTTCATACTTAAGTCTAACGACATCTGTTAGAAAAACCGATAATGACTTTCCGGTACACCTGATATATTTAGAAGACGGCATTTATTACATTTACCATGCTCAAATTTGATTTTCATGTTTGTATTTGTGTAATAAATTAAGTAACCTTTTAAATAAACAAACATTACGTATCATCTATACCCTTCAATTCAATGAGTATTAATCGGAAAAGTAAGAAAATATTTAATGAAGTATATATAGTAAAAGAAATTTATATTTATAGACTTGAATAAGTAGATAATTTCATATACTTTTGCGCAATGTCTATTTACGTGTATACGTGCATAAAATAGACACTTATTCTTAGAAATTGAATAAATTAAATATTTTACGACAGTCAATCATATCAATAACGTACGATATTATAAGAGCTATTAATTTCTGTTGGTTAGCAATTTCTATAAATCAAGGTGAAAACATGAACATAATAAGTGTGTCGCCAATTACAGTACGGGCACGATTAATGGATAACATTGTACGTGGTATACATGTTCAAGTATACTTTATAATAAACTATTTCAGATTGTAAATTGTGGTATTAACATTTATTTATTAAGAGATCAAAACTAATTTCGTGTTTCAATAATTCTAATAATTACTCGAAAAATAACTTCATTTCAACCTGTTAAAAGTTGTAGTAAGAAATTTTAGGCGGGTATTAAAAACCATAGCAAATCATAAATTATTATTTTAAATGCGTTTATATTGACAATTTTCTCGTTTTCTTACTAACAACAGTATTTAAAAATTTATTTTGTACCCCGTAGAAAGCTTTCATAAAATAAAAGATAGTTTATATAAACATTTTCTCCCAACAAAGTTTAATTTATTAATTTTACCAGTTATTTTTTACGAGACTTCTTAACTTCAAATATAGTTTTTTTGTCACATTAAATATTGGTATGTCGTAATCACTATGGTTGATATATAACCCCTTTCCACATCAACTTTTGTAATTCTGTATACGCATTTCGACAACCAAGTTGTCATCATCAGCAGATAACCGCAAAGTGTCGCACCTGGTAAAGCACGGCGAAAAATACCTGTAATTATCTGCTGATGATGACAACTTGGTTGTCGAAATGCGTATACAGAATTACAAAAGTTGATGTGGGAAGGGGTTACATATCAACCTTGGTGATCAAGTTAATCAACCACAGGCTCCATCAAATTCAACTTCAAAATTGGTATGTCGGGAAAATTATGACGTATTTTTTTTTAAATGCGTTGTATGGTGATTTCGTCTTTTATTATTTCATTAATTTTGAAATGCCATAAAATATACTTATAATGACATTTATATTATAAAAAAGTTAATTTGCAACTAAACGCCTCCATGTTGGAAAATTATATTCGAAAAGTAACAGGCTTATTAAACGGAGAATGACCATGTTCCACCAGGGCATGGAGCGAAGAATTCATGATACGTTTTTCGAATGCTTCTCTCAATAATAATAGAAAAAATTCAGATTTTAGTCAAAATTAAAAGTTTTGAAATTTGTACTTGAAATAGTAATTTAGAACTAGCAAAATATAAACTCATCTCTCTTTGTAGTGAAATCATTCAGATTTACATATTTAAATAATCACATTTTGACGGGATTCTTCAAATTTATCATTCCCTTAGGATTAAATCAAAAGAGATAGGAAAATTTTGACCGCAAAATAGTTTTCAGAAGAGAAGTGTCAGAACTCGAACATTAGTTAACGTATGAATATTTTTTAGAAATTCCAATTTTTTCCCTTTGAAAAAATTCGGATTTTGGTCAAAGTCAAAAGTTTTGAATTTAGTATTTGGAACAGAAATTTAGAACTAGCAAAGTATAAACTCACTTCTCCTTGTAGCCAAATCATTCAAATTTTGAAGATTAACCATTTATCCACATTCAAATGTTCACATTTTGACAGGATTCTTCACGCACATCATTCTCCTAGGATTAAATCAAAAGAGATAGGAAAATATTGACAGCAAAATCGTTTTCAGGATCTTCAAAAGTGTCAGAACTCGAACTTTGGTTAACGTATGAAAAATTTTCAGAAATTCCAATTTTTCAAAAAAATTCAGATTTTGGTCAAAGTCAAAAGTTTTGAATTTGATACTTGAAACAGTAACTTAAAACAAGCAAAGTATAAACTCACTTCTTTTTGTAGCAAAATTATTCAAATTTCGCAGATCATCCATTTACGCATTCAAACGTTCACATTTTGACGGGATTCTTTAAGCTGATCATTCTCTTAGGATTAAATCAAAAGAGATAGGAAAATATTGACCGCAAAATCGTTTCCAGGACCTTCAAAAGTGTTAGCACACGAACTTTGGTTAACGTATGAAAAATTTTCAGAAATTCCAATTTTTGCCAGTATACCCCTTTGAAAAAATTCAGATTTTGGTCAAAGTCAAAAGTTTTGATGCTATCTGCTTCTGGGTTTCCGGGCTGGAACCGCGTCACTAGTATATCTGCCGACGTTTCGTACCCATTTGTATGGGACATCTTCAGGGCTGAACTACTGCACTGAAACTGGTGTAAGTCGATGGGGGACGTGTTTATATATGGATAATGGGTCATGGGTCAATGGAGCGTTACGGTTACGGTTGGGTCGATTAGAGATGCAGGATTGCCAAGCGTTATGTAGGGGGTAGCCATCATCGCGGTTAAGATTATTGGGGTGCTTAAAGATCTCTATAGTTTCACGGATTTTGCGACCATAGAAGTGGTTAGTGCGGGATAGGATCTTGGTTGAATTAAACTGAATATGGTGCCCGGTTTCCAGTCTATGCTCGGCAAGTGCAGAACCGGCTATGCGCAGCAACCTAGTACAACGCTCATGTTCAGAAACACGAGTGCCGACAGACCGCTTTGTTTCACCAATATATGCCCTGCCGCATGAACAAGGAATCCTGTACACACCAGCTGATTCTAAAGAAACATGGTCTTTTACGGAAAAAGGGTCAGATAATTTGGAATGGGGTTTGAAGATGGTTTTGATGTTGTTTTTGAGAAGAACCCTACTGATGCGGTCAGTAACACCTTGTATATAGGGTAGGTGGGCTTTAGAGAGGGGGGGAGATGATGTAAGCTGTGTATTAAGTTGTGAGATTTTGGGATTAAGATGTCGATCTATGGTTCGCTGAATATTATGGTTGGAGAAATTATTATTTATAAGAGCTTTGGTAACGTGACTTAATTCCTGGGATATAGAATGCTGGTCAGATATGTTCACAGCTCTTTGGACTAAGGAATTGATAACGCCCTGTTTCTGGGCAGGATGATGATGGGAGAGGGCATTGAGATACCGATCAGTGTGTGTGGGTTTGCGGTACACTGAATGTCCTAGTGAACCATCCAGATGACGAGTTACCAAGACGTCGAGGAAGGGAAGGGAACCTTCAGATTCAATCTCCATGGTGAAATTTATGGAATCGTGTTGTGAATTTAAGAAAACGAGGAAGTTGTTCAAGGAATCCCGACCATGGGGCCATACCTACGGAAGACATCATCACTGGCATAGAATCGGCTCTTGTCAAAATTCCTCCGGCTATCGCCGATCCCATCCGTTTCGAATCTTCAAAAATCCTCACGCAGGCCAAACCACCGAAATCTAATCTTCAAAGATCCGAGATTCTAGCCCATAAAGTCCTGAAATCTGACCCCACCATCGTTGTACTCAGAGCTGATAAAGGTAACGCCACTGTTGTCTTGGACAGTGATCAGTACGAGCTTAAAATACAAACTCTTCTCCAGGACGGCTCGTATAAACTTCTTAAGCGAGATCCCACCTCACGAATAGAACGTACCATCATATCATCTATCAAAACCTCTTCTATCCCTATCGATTCTCACAGAACCTTATTACCCAGCGACTCCAAAGCCCCAAAACTGTACGGTCTCCCAAAAATTCACAAACCCAGCATTCCTCTGCGTCCCATAGTGAGTACCATAAACAGTCCCACTTATAAATTATCTAAATATCTCTCGAACATCCTCAAACCTTACACCGGCAATAGTGATTCTTTTATTAAAAATTCCAAACATTTTGTCCAAAGACTAAATGGCCTAACGGTAGATCCTCATGATCTACTAGTTAGTTTTGACGTCGAATCTTTATTCACCAGAGTTCCTATACCCGACACTATCCAAATAATCCGTCAAATCCTTTCCACTGACAACCAACCTGATGATTTGGCCAACCTGGTGAATACTTGTTTAACCTCCACCTATTTTCAGTTCCGTGGTAATTATTATGAACAAGTATCGGGTTCAGCTATGGGGTCTCCTCTCTCTCCTGTTGTCGCTGACATTTTTATGGAGGCATTCGAACAACAAATTCTTCACTCTTGTGACCAAAAACCAAAATGTTGGTTCAGATATGTGGATGACACCTTCGTTATTTGGCCCCATGGTCGGGATTCCTTGAACAACTTCCTCGTTTTCTTAAATTCACAACACGATTCCATAAATTTCACCATGGAGATTGAATCTGAAGGTTCCCTTCCCTTCCTCGACGTCTTGGTAACTCGTCATCTGGATGGTTCACTAGGACATTCAGTGTACCGCAAACCCACACACACTGATCGGTATCTCAATGCCCTCTCCCATCATCATCCTGCCCAGAAACAGGGCGTTATCAATTCCTTAGTCCAAAGAGCTGTGAACATATCTGACCAGCATTCTATATCCCAGGAATTAAGTCACGTTACCAAAGCTCTTATAAATAATAATTTCTCCAACCATAATATTCAGCGAACCATAGATCGACATCTTAATCCCAAAATCTCACAACTTAATACACAGCTTACATCATCTCCCCCCCTCTCTAAAGCCCACCTACCCTATATACAAGGTGTTACTGACCGCATCAGTAGGGTTCTTCTCAAAAACAACATCAAAACCATCTTCAAACCCCATTCCAAATTATCTGACCCTTTTTCCGTAAAAGACCATGTTTCTTTAGAATCAGCTGGTGTGTACAGGATTCCTTGTTCATGCGGCAGGGCATATATTGGTGAAACAAAGCGGTCTGTCGGCACTCGTGTTTCTGAACATGAGCGTTGTACTAGGTTGCTGCGCATAGCCGGTTCTGCACTTGCCGAGCATAGACTGGAAACCGGGCACCATATTCAGTTTAATTCAACCAAGATCCTATCCCGCACTAACCACTTCTATGGTCGCAAAATCCGTGAAACTATAGAGATCTTTAAGCACCCCAATAATCTTAACCGCGATGATGGCTACCCCCTACATAACGCTTGGCAATCCTGCATCTCTAATCGACCCAACCGTAACCGTAACGCTCCATTGACCCATGACCCATTATCCATATATATACACGTCCCCCATCGACTTACACCAGTTTCAGTGCAGTAGTTCAGCCCTGAAGATGTCCCATACAAATGGGTACGAAACGTCGGCAGATATACTAGTGACGCGGTTCCAGCCCGGAAACCCAGAAGCAGATAGCATGGACCACGACCGCGGAAGTCTACGTACCAAATCAAAAGTTTTGAATTTAGTATTTGGAACAGTCATTTAGAACTAGCAAAATATAAACTCACTTCTTTTTGTAGCAAAATCATTTAAATTTTGAAGTTAATTCATTTACGCATTCAAATGTTCACATTTTGACGGGATTCTTTAAGCTGATCATTCTCCTAGGATTAAATCAAAAGAGATAAGAAAACATTGACAGCAAAATCGTACGAAAAATTTTCAGAAATTCCAATTTTTGCGAGTATACCCCTTTGAAAAAATTCAGATTTTGGTCAAAGTCAAAAGTTTTGAATTTAGTACTTGGAGCAGTAATTTAGAACTAGCAAAATATAAACTCTCTTCTCTTTGTATCAAAATCATTTAAATTTTGGAGATAATCCGTTTACGCATTCAAATGTTCACATTTTGACGGAATTCTTAACGGCGATCACTCTCTTAGTATTAAATCAAAAGAGATAGGAAAATTTTGACCACAGAATAGTTTTCAGGACATTCGAAAGTGTCAGCGCACGAACTTTGGTTAACGTATGAAAAATTTGAAGAAATTCCAATTTTTACCGTGTACTCGTAAAAATTGGAATTTCTTAAAATTTTTAACGCATTGCCACGCGGAAAGGCTTGGCTTAAACTTCCTTGAGGAGCCTCATATCAATATTTTGTTTTGGCCTCAGGAATGTCTTGACATTTACCAGGCTAAGGTTAATCAATTTAGTAAGCCTACTACAGACCCTGGAGATTTTTCTACATGAGGTATAGATAGATCTGTTATACGATGCCAGAAGACAATTTATAAGAATTAATAGAATGACACATTAATGTAAATTAATACCTATACAAACAGTCACAGAGGGTTAATACATCATTAATGACAGAAGAAATCAGTCATTCTTTTCTTTAAAATTTTCATCAACAGTTATTTTCTAAATATGTTATTCTTTGACAGATATTATGTGCTAAGAATTATGAACTGTATTTCAAGCCAAACTATCACCAACTAGCAAAGTATAAACTCACTTCTCTTTGTAGCAAAACCATTTTAATCTATTTACGCATTCAAATTTTCACATTTTGACGGGATTCTTCACTCCGATCATTCTCCGAGGATTTAAATTTTCAAAAATTCCAATTTTTGCGAGTTTTTTTCCTTTGAAAAAATTCAGACTTTGGTCAAAGTCAAATGTTTTGAATTTAATACTTGGAACAATGATTTAGAATAAGAAAAATATAAACTCACTTCTCTTAGTAGCAAAATCATTTAAATTTTGCAGATAATCCATTTACATGTTCAAATGTTCACATTTTGACGGGATTCTTCACGCCAATCATTCTCTTAGGAATAAATCAAAGGAGATAGATATTAACTACGACTAGTTTCGCCTGTTAGAACATTATTCAGCAAGTACAATACAGATTACAATCTCCTTTGTATAGGAAATAACCTGTAACGTAGTCTGTATTGTACTTGCTCGGTAATGTCTTAACAGATGAAACTAGTCGCAGTAAATATGCAATATAATGTGAAATTTAGACAATATGTTTTTTATTTATTCCTTAGTGTAAATGAATATCACAAAGAAACGACCTCAACAATCAATTAGGAAACATATTAAATTGTTTGAAAGTAATATATATGTATAATATAATATATTATATTATATTTATATTGTATACAATACTATTTTTTAATAGCGGACAAAACTCGTCGAATTTGTGATTTCTCCGATTTTGCAATAATATATATTTTTCTCTGCAAGTTTTTCCGCGACACTATGATTAATTATCTGCTGATGATGACAACTTATTTGTCGAAATACATATACAGAATATGAACATTGATGTGATAAGGGTTTTTTTGATTAATTTGATCGACCATAGTCTCTACTAGAATTTACCTTTATGAAGGATATTAGGTGTTTCGACTTTTTCTTGAATTATATGTAAATTCCTGTCACTTTCATACACGTGCACTAGATTAATTGTAATATTTAGCATTAAAATAAAATTTAAAGATGATACTAATTGACGAAACAACTGCTTGCGAAAAGAAAACAAAACACCTGCGGATATGTGTTTTAATTGAAATACCAACAAACGTATTTGGTGAAATATAATATTTAAATCAAAGTAATTTTTTTCGTATGTTCTGTATTTACCTCTTTATATTTCACCATTTTAATATTTCAAAAGAACCGAAGAAATAATGACAGTTCACGTCGCTTGTCACATATTTATCCACCGTGTGTCGTGTCCCGCATAAAAATAAAATATTCATATTTGTTAAATTAAATATTGAAGAGTTTGTTTTCTTCACGTGTATTACATTACGTTTAATATGTGTAAACACTACTACTGGTGAAATAAAGGAGAGGATTATTAACCAACACACGTATATCCTAGCGTGTTCCCGGCTCGATCATACATATTTATAAACCAATCCTAACCTATAATAACCTTCGTCTGAGCCTGCCTGATAATCTTTGCCTTTATACTATATCCCTATTGGCCGTCACAAACGTTGTAGGTGTGGCGTTCACAATTTTTGTGCATAACATTAATTTTTATTATCCCGAACCCCCTTGAATATTTTAATCGCGATCCGTATAATGAAGAAACAAAAGAAACACGCATTAGCAATGTTAATAGCCTTATTTTTTCCTTTATAGAGCGCGCATGATCGCATATTGGGTATTCGATGGTGAGTTTGTGTTTGTGTACGCTATTTTTAAGAGCAATTTTAATTAAGATGGAGGCCAAGAAATATGAAATGATAAGAATGGCATTTATTGATATATAAGGTATAACGGATATACGCTTTGGTGTACTGTTTATTATGGAAATTTTTATGATTATCGAAGCATGAATAATCATGATGGTGTATCGAAGACTGTTTTAAACTCATTTCATTTTCAATATGCTTTAATATTCTTCAGCATTACATTCTATGGAAGATGAAATAAATTACGAGGTTTTTTTTTTTAATTCGTTTTTATTTTAAGTAATTATTCTTCCACAAAATAATAATATTTGGCCAAAGAAAACTATGCGGAGTCAACATTTTTGAGTTGAAACACGAATTGAAACAAATACGGCTAAATTTCGATTTCTTTCCTGTAACTGTATCCGTCGCTTAACTTCGTCTTCGTCAAAACTAATCTGAAAAATTTATTAATCAAAAAAGGTAAATAAAATCCGAAATGTTCGTGTTTTAAGTTGTGAGCAAATAATTAAACACAGTGTCACACCTGGATCCTCAGTAAAACTCGAACAGAATAATTCACTAAACTTTAACCTCTAAATGCCAAACGCATACTGAAATTACTTTCAAACAATTTAATATGTTTTCTAATTGATTGTTTAGGTCGTTACTTTGTGAAATTCATTTACACTAAGGAATAAATAAAACACATTGTCTAAATTTCACATTATATTGCATATTTACTGCGACTAGTTTCATTTGTTAAGACATTACCGAGCAAGTACAATACAGACTACGTTACAGGTTATTTCCTATATAAAGGAGATTGTAACCTGTATTGTACTTGCTGAATAATGTCCTAACAGGCGAAACTAGTCGCAGTTAATATCTATCTCTTTTGATTTATTCCTAAGAGAATGATTGGCGTGAAGAATCCCGTCAAAATGTGAACATTTGAACATGTAAATGGATTATCTGCAAAATTTAAATGATTATGCTACAAAGAGAAGTGAGTTTATATTTTGCTAGTTCTAAATTACTGTTCCAAGTATTAAATTCAAAACTTTTGACTTTGACCAAAATCTGACTTTTTTCAAAGGGGTATACTCGCAAAAATTGGAATTTTTGAAAATTTATGATACTTTAACCAAAGTTCGTGTACTGATACTTTCGAAGGTCCTGGAAACGATTTTGCGGTCAATATTTTCCTATCTCTTTTGATTTATTCCTAAGAGAATGATTGGCGTGAAGAATCCCCTCAAAATGTGAATATTTAAACATGTAAATGGATTATCTGCAAAATTTGAATGATTTTGCTACTAAGAGAAGTGAGTTTATATTTTTCTTATTCTAAATCATTGTTCCAAGTATTAAATTTAAAACTTTTGACTTTGACCAAAATCTGAATTTTTTCAAAGGGGTGTACTCGCAAAAATTGAAATTTCTGAAAATTATATATATATAATAATAATAATAATATCTTTATTGTCCAACAGACAAGCCATTTAAAGGACAAATCAAACAATATGTACAGTGTGCAAGTATTAAATGAAACTAACTTAAATATATATAAAAATTGAAATATACAATAATAATAATAAATGAAAACTAAAAACTTAAGAATATATTTATAGGCAAAAAAAATAACTTATATGAAACCAAAGTTGTACCACACTCTTAAACCACCGAAAGTATTACCTATGAAAAGGATCTGGGAATAACCTAGTCGCCTTCCTGCACATATGGGTAAGCGGAGCTTTCCATAGAACATTAGTCCTGGCTCTCGGAAGAGCGAAGGAATCAAAAGACCGAGTGGAATGAGAAGGAACCAATAGACAAACCTGAGACAGTACAGAAGGGGCATCCACACCATTATTAAACAAGTTAACAAGAAACTTCGCACTGGTAGCATCCCTACGACAAGACAAAGATTGGAAGCTGTATCTAACCAATAACGCCTCATAATAAACTCCCCTCGGTGGGTATGTACCATCAAGCCGGTAAGATAAGTACTTTAAAAATCTTTTCTGGATTCTCTCCAGAAACAAACTTTGATAAATATAGCACGGATACCATACCACCGAGGCATACTCAAGCTTAGTCCGGACAAAAGCATAGTATAAAACCTTGAGAGCCATATTGTTATTAAAATGTTTGCAGGAACGCACAAGGAAACCCAAAGCACGCGACGCCGAAGCACATATAGTAGTGATGTGATCTGTAAATTCCAATCTGGAGTTAAACAGGACCCCAAGATCCACAATTCTCGACTTCCTCAGAATGACAGTGTGATCAATGGTGTACTGACTAATAAGGGGATTATTGCTTTTAGTAAAAGTGACCACAGCACACTTATCAGCATTAATAATAATATCATTCTGCACACACCAATCACTAATTATATTAAGATTATGCTGCAGTATCCGGCAATCGTCATAGGATGTTATCCTAGAAAAAATTTTTAAATCGTCAGCATATGCCAAGGAAGTACATGTAAGTGATTTGAACAGATCGTTAATGAAAATATTAAACAATAAGGGTCCCAAAGTGGATCCCTGTGGAACTCCAGAAGAAGCAGTATATATGTACATCTGACGAAAATCCATTATACGAAACATAGCAACTTCTGTTATGTAGATATGAAGAGATCAACTCAATCACATAATGGGAAAATCCAAAGCTGGATAATTTAGAAACTAATACTGAGTGGTTAATTGTGTCGAAAGCCTTAGCAAAATCAGTATAAACGACATCCACTTGCTGTCTATGTCTATGTCTATGTTAACCAAAGTCCGTGTGCTAACATTTTTGGAGGTCCTGAACAGGATTTTGCTGTCAAAATTTTCCTATCTCCTTTGATTTAATCCTAAGAGAATGATAAGCGTGAAGAATCCCGTCAAAATGTGAACATTTGAACATGTAAATGGATTATCTCAAAAATTTGAATGATTTTACTACAAAGAGAAGTGAGTTTATATTTTGCTAGTTATAAATTACTGTTCCAAGTACTAAATTCAAAACTTTTGTCTTTGACCAAAATCTGATTTTTTTCAAAGGGGTATACTCGCAAAAATTGGAATTTCTCAAAATTTTTCATACGTTAACCAAAGTTCGTGTGCTGACACTATCGAAGGTCCTGAAAAGGATTTTGCGGTCAAAATTTTCCTATCTCTTTTCATTTAATCCTAAGGGAATGATCAGCTTGAAGAATCCCGTCAAAATGTGAACATTTGAACATGTAAATGGATTATCTCCAAAATTTGAATGATTTTGCTACAAAGAGAAGTGAGTTTATATTTTGCAAGTTCTAAATTACTGTTCCAAGTATTAAATTCAAAACTTTTGACTTTGACCAAAATCTGATTTTTTTCAAAGGGGTATACTCGCAAAATTTGGAATTTCTGAAAACTTTTCATACGTTAACCAAAGTTCGTGTACTGACACTTTCGAAGGCCCTTTAAACGATTTTGCGGTCAATATTTTCCTATCTCTTTTGACTTAATCCTAAGGGAATGATCAGCTTGAAGAATCCCATCAAAATGTGAACATTTGAATGTTTAAATGGATTATCTCCAAAATTTAAATGATTTTGCTACAAAGAGAAGTGAGTTTATATTTTGCTAGTTCTAAATTCCCGTTCCAAGTATTAAATTCAAAACTTTTGACTTTGGCCAAAATCTGAATTTTTTCCATTATTGTTGAGGTCGTTGCTTTGTGAAATTCCAGAACAAGAGGTTATGTACAATTTATTCATATACTCGTATGTACATATATTAAACATGCCAGAAAATAGCTCAATTTATAATAAAGAAAAACAACTAGAAAATTGTGTACCTACGCATTTGATGTACACTGTGTATACGTAATACTATTTATTTAGCTTCAAAGGCACAACATAAAGAACAATAGATAATATTGTATAAATCTGAGTGCAAAGCACCGAATTGAAACAAAAATGAAAAGATGAGGATTCAGATGTTCCTGGTCTACCAAGTAAACCTTTATCAAAATTAAAATTGACGGTTGAAGAAAGGAATACCTAATTGTAACACTTAACAATTAACCACTAATTCTGCAATGTATGTACAATGATAACGAAAACAATATTGCTTGATAATTACAATACTAATGATACAAAATCCTACTCGTTATTATATAACAGGACTGTATTTGAAAAAGAGGTCAAAGACCAGATGAAATAACGAAAATAGATATTTATTGTTAGTTATGTGAAAAAATCCTAATGTAAGTAATTTACTTATCTAAATACAATAATATCTCTAATCTTGTAGATCATTTATGCATTACAATCTTTCCCATATATATTTATAAAAAGAATGAGTGAAATCTACATATCGTATTACGTTTCTAAACTTATATTGCACTGATTCCAATGAACGTTGCTTCTCTTTTCTACTTCTCCAAAACTCAACAGCTCACGTTTTATATTGAATATCAATCACACTAACCTCCTTCAATAGCCTGTATGTTCGTAATCTTCATCATACTCACTTCTTGGTTGAACGAATTGCGGTTCATGTGGACCAGCCATGTCTTCAAATTCTAATGCTACATCTGTTTGAAATGCAAAGGAAACCTACTCCTGAGCTCTTATAATGATATCCCTTAACGCATCATGTAACTATTGTTCTTCACGTCCTATAGGTGTAATGATATTTGCAGCATGGAATGTTGTATGTAACAAATTCAGGACATTAGCGATGTTGATTCTCATTCAACAATTGCTGTTCAACAATCAAATCGTGAAACGCAGAACTCTAAACTTCTCTTGCTCTTGCTCTGTATACATATATGCATTGGGAAAGGCGAGAAGGCTCTATGCAAGATATCCAAATACTTAAAATTAATCTGGACAAAATTTAAATACAATAGGAAGCACATAATCTGCACGCGAAGATCAACGCGGATAAGATTTTAATAAGGAATCTTATTTATACCACGGATGATAAATAAGTACAGATAAGCACATTAAAGCAAGTGTTGTGTTGCCGATAGAGCACTCCACTTCCCCGAAAACGGGTGATTGAGCAGCTAAAAAAGTTATCGCTGTTCTTACACTACATCAGTCTATAAACCCACCAAGTTTCAACTAAATGAATTAGTCCAATTTGGGGGACTTTTGCCTGTGTTCCCTTGTCAGTTTTGCGAGTAACTGTGTATTTGTGCCCAAAGAAAATAAACGCACATAATGGAATATTTAAAATTGCGATCTCCAAAAACTATTCAAAAATTTGCTGTTTTACGCATTTAAATTTGGCAAAGTAAAATAACGTAGTATTTTCTTTAAAACGAAACGAATTAATTTTTAATATAATAATCGTAATTTTTCGTGAGAACATCGGCAACAGCGCGGAAATTGCAAAGAAAATCCTTCCTTTTCGTGGCGTTTCGAACCACATCTTATATATATTGCAGACGACCATTAACGGAAAGAAAATTATGTGTCGACTGGCAGATAATTTCATAGTGCAAACAGGCTGATAAAAGTTTAATAAAACAAATTATGTGTACGTAATTAAAGAAGCAAGAAGGAAAACTGTAGGAAAATTAACTTTTCGTTTGCGCGACGACTCTTCCGTTCGCCACAAACTGAGCATTTTCAGTAGCGAAGCGTGTTATTTGGTCGCCAGTTTTTGTATGCAAAGGACAACAAGCATATATTCCTTTATAGAATAATGAAAATTTATTATTCATACGCCAGATATTTCATGTATCGCACAGCTATCAAGTTCTTAGCGGTCAGCGAAAGTTGAGGGGTGGGTTCTCTATGTATCTATGCTCCAGCTATCGGGAGATACCGTATAATTTCTAAAACGAATTACTATTAATTATAAAACCTCAATTTATACGCAAGTTATTTCCCCGAACCGATAATCTACATGGAAATTATTGGAAAGGAAAAAAAAATTACCTCACATACAACTCCCGTGCTGAATTATTGATGGGACACAGTAGAAAATGTCGGACGTTCCATTGCCGGTAGCCATCTTAAGACTCGAACGATTTATTATTTATTTGAAATTACGATTAATTCGCGTTTGAGCCGTCGATACACATATTTCAGAGGGACTTTATCAAATATGAAAATGAAATTAGTCTAATTCATAGGAATTTTGGCGGAGGACGACAGTGGGGGGGTTACAATATAAAATGCATTATCCATAGAAGCTTATTAATTTTAAAAGTACAGCCCGTATTTTGTGTGTCCTGCTTCCCACAGGTGAGGGGTTTCAAATCAGGACCGTATCCAATAAATGAATTATTTTATATATTTTTTATCAACTTTTTTTGTATTTTCTTTAGATTTAATTCAAAATAAAAATTATTTCGGAATTTTGTCAAAACCGTATGGGAGGGCAATAGAGGGATACTTTACATGGAATCGCTTAGTGCCCGATGGTTTTGTTTAATGTCTTATTTAACTGTCAATTATATTAAAAACTCTATCGACGGACTCAAAATTAAACATTAATACTTCATTACACACAATACATACACTACAAGGACGATATAAAAGAATTTGTTTCAAATAAAACACAAATGCAATGACTTAAAAATAACCGACGACTTTACCAAAGATACTAATATTAAATGCAATTGTTACAAGGTTTTCCAATAAGAATGATATGATTTCTTTAAAAAAAAACACATTTATTGAAAATTCAAAAATTTTTTTATTTAATGTGAAGTACAATCGATACAATTAAGTTCTAAATAAAACGTCATTCATATGGCCTCCACGAATTCTTCTGCAGGAACGAATTCGATGAACTCAATTTTCGAGCACTTTTTCCACTAAATCTAGTCGTATGTCATGAATGGCACGTTCAATATTGACTTGTAAAGCTTGAAGAGAGTCTGGTTTATTTCCATAGACCAATGACTTCAAATAACCCCACAAGAAATAATCCAATGGTGTTAAATCACAACTTCTTGGAGGCCATTTAATATTACAATTTCTTGAAATAATCGAATCTCCAAACTTTTCTCGCAATAATTCTATTGTTGCATTTGCTGTGTGGCACGTAGCCCCGTCTTGTTGGAACCAAATGTTGTCAAGATCAATATCTTCCAATGTCGGCCATAAAAAGTTGGTTATCATCAATTTATACCGCTCTCCATTGACAGTAACGGTGTTACCAGCTTCATTTTGAAAGAAGTACGGACCGATGATTCCACCATACCAAAAACCACACCAAACTGTCAATTTAGGTGAATGTAATGGTTTTTCATAAATAATTTGTGGATTTTCTTCACACCAGAATCGACAGTTTTATTTTATTTACCACACCACCCAGATGAAAGTGAGCCTCATCAGAGAAAATGATTTTCTTAAAAAAATCGTTATGGTCTTCAAGTTGTTCCAAGGCAAAATCAGCAAATTCACGACGTTTACGGTTTATAATTTTATAGGGATGCAAACCCAAACCCTTTTTCAAAATCCACCAGGTTGTGGTTTGAGACAGTCGCAATTGTTGAGAACATCTTGGAATCGACAAATTACGGTCTTCTGTAACACTTGCCTGAACGGCAGCAATATTTGCATTACTTCGAGCGGTTCTTTGTCTTATTGGTACTTGAAAATTATGTAAAGAAAATGTAACCTCAAAATTTTTAACAATTCGACGAATAGCGAGCACACTTGGACGATTATCACGACCATAAAATGGCAAAAGCGCACGAAAAGTTGCAATTGGAGAACGATTATTTTGATAATAAAACTGAATAATTTGTAAACGTTGTTCTTGCGTATATCTCTCCACGATGAAATTGTAAACACTACTGAATACAATGAAAAACGAACGACAGATCATGATATATTACAAATGGCTGAAATGTCACTTCAAAATCATATCATCCCTATTGGAAAACCTTATATACATACATATATACACATATGTATATACATAATTAGGTGCATTTCACGATGTAAATTTGTGAAAAGTCACTTTAATTAAAGACAAAATTATTGAAAAAAATCATTCAAAAGGTTCGGAGGGGAATCGAATTCCTATCCACTGCTTACCAAGAAGGCGCTTCAGTCTAATTGGCTACAGTATAATAAGCAGGAAATTTCGAGTTTTCGTACTGGTATTAAGTTTGGAATAATCAAATCCAAAATTTTAAATATTTAAATACTGCAAGAAAAGAATTTAAGGCTCCTACCAGGTGTTCCGGAAAGTCATTACCGGTTTTTTCGTAAAGAAAACTACATAATTTTCAAGAAAATGGAAAAATTTATTCATTCAAAGTATTGGCCGCTTGATTCTATACATCTTACCTATCTGTCAGGCAATTTATGGATGCCATCTCAAAAAAACTGTTTGTCTTTGAGCAAAACCATTCATCGAGCCATTTTCTAACTTCTTCGAAATTGGCGAAGTGCTGTTCTACCAACGTGTGCTCCATTGTGAAAAGGTGATAGTTGGACGGGGGAAAGGTCTGGAGAGTACGGCGGGTGCAATATTATGTCCCATCAAAGTGCTTTCAACGCTTCCTTGACCGGCTTTGCTGTATGAGGACGGCGCGTTATCGTGCTGTAAAATCACTTTACCGTGTCTTCGGGCCCATTCTGGACGTTTTTCTTTCAATGCATGGTTAAAAAATTTATAATTTGTTGTTGGTAGCTATCAGTATTAATTGTTTCACAAGGTTTTAACAGTTTGTAATACACTACGCCACTCTGGTCCCATCAAACACAGAACAGAAACAGAATCGATGGGTTTGCTTCGCAAGGTGATAATCATGATTTTATGAGCTTGGAGCTTTCGAAATAAATCCACTTTTCATCACCCATCACTATTCGATGCGAAAATGACTTCCGATCATACCTTTGATGCAGCATTTCATAGACGATTTTTTTCCATTTGCCTCCCATTCAATTGATGTGGCACCCATTTTCCCATCTTTTGGATTTTTCAGTTTGCGCGCAATGTGGATTAGCATATTACTAGATTTCGCAGCGTTTAGTTGAATTATTGTTTTCACTCATAAAAAACTTATTTACCTTAGTACAAGTACCTACGAATATTTTTTGATACCTTAACAATTAAATTCAGTTAATTTCTTGAAAAGGTAGTGAAGTTCCTAGAATATTTGACGAAAATTGCCTCCGGATAGTGTTTTTTTTTTCAACACAGTTTAAGTCAGCCACGAATTGTAGATAGAACACAATATTCTAAATTTTCGATTTTTAAAATCACCAAAAAACACGACGAAATCAGTTGGGTAATAAAAAAAAGGGTGGGTACGCCAGTAAAAGTTCATAGTCAATATTTGCGACCGACATCTTTGTGAAACTTTGTAAAGAACTAGCAGAAGACCTTCGTAAGTTAGTAGGAGTTTCTGCGTATCCTTCTGCCGTACAGCGCCATCAAATTAAACAGGAACTTAGAGGGCGTATTGCAAGAAGGAAGCCATTACTGCACAAGGGTAATAAACAGAAACAGTTAGAACATGCACTAATTCATCCTCATTGGACACTTGATGAGTTTTGTACTTTGGACAGATGAGCACGAATTTGAATTATTCACATGCAAATGAAAACACTACGTTCCCAAAAGGGTTGGAGAATGGTATGCCTTGGTACTCACGTGTAGTCAACAAAAAGACATGGACGTGAGTCTGTGCAGGTTGATCCATTAACTAAAATTATTGGAAAATTAACGTCAGGGAATATTTAGAGATTCACAATGCATATTGTAACGTTCAAAGTTAATGGGGAAGTTCTAGAATCGGCGAAGCGAAGAGGTTTCAATTAATTTAATGCCATTTCAAGGTTATTTCAATATTGTAAGAATTAAGTTTTATGAGGAGAGAATGAAGACACAGGTAGAGTTATAAGTTTTAAAATCAGCTGTGCCGGAGGAGATTTCAATTATTTCAATGTCGTTTCAAGTTCATTTCAATATTCTAAGGGTTAGGTTATATAAAGGTAGAAATATAGAATTTTTATCATTTGTCTGAATTGTGGTATTTTATTGTACATTTAATGTACCAGAACAAAGTGATGATTATTCTCAAAAAATTGAAGAGGATGAATTGAGATAGGTTACTCTTGAAGAAGGTAATTTCATGAATGAAGTTCAGAATTATAAAGTTGATCCTTGTGTAGAAGCTTTTTTTTTCTCAAATGAGTCAAACGAATGACTTTTGGGATAAAGTAAATAAGTGCGGAAAAAATTGTGCAAGCGACATCATGGAATGTACCTTTAGCAAAAGAAAGGACATATTTTCTGAATAAAAGTCCGTTACATGATACAATACTTTTACTTGAAAGGCCTCAGCCCAACCGATATAAAAGCTGAACTGAATTCTAGACTAGGTGAGTCTACTCCTTCGTTTACAACAGTGAAATTTTGGGTAGCAGAGTTTAAACGAGGCCGTACGAGCTGCCAAGACGAGCATGGCAGTGGTCGACCAAATGAGGTGACGACTCCAGAAATGATGAAGAAAATCCAAGAAGCGGTACTGGATGATCGTCGATCGTGCACGAGCTAGCAGACATAGTAGTCATTTCAAAAAGTGCAGTACATTGCATATTATCTGAAAATTTGGACATGACAATACTGTGTGTACAAGATGGGTGTTGCGTTTGCTCACACTCGAGCAAAAACAGTGTCGTGAAGATGTTTCAATTGAGTGTTTAGCGAAGTTTCACAGCAACAAAGCAGAATTTTTGCGCCGTTTCATAACCATGGATGAAACATGGGTCCATCACTTCACATCCGAGACAAAAGAACAATCAAAGCAATGGACTCAAAAAGGAGAACTGATTCCAAAGAAGGGGAAGACCGTTTCATCTGCAGGCATGGTCATTGGATCCGTTTTTTTGGGATGCGTGTGGTATAATTTTCGTTGACTATCTTGAAAAAGGAACTATGGCGAGTATTATATGAACTTATTGCAACATTTGAACCAAAAAATTTAGCAAAAACGGCCGCATTTGGCTAAGAAGGAAGTGTGGTTTCATCAGGACAATGTCAGCTCATAAATCCGTTACTGCAATGGCCAAAATTAATGAATTGAAGTTTGACTTGCTACCTCATGCACCCTATTCGCCAGATTCAGCCCTCTCGGATTATTTTCTGTTCCCAAACTTGAAAAAATATCTCAGTGATCAAAGATTTTCCAACGATGAAGAAGCGATGTCGGCAATGGCTATTTTGAGGAGGAAGACAGTTCTTATTATAGAAAGGGTATAGAACTTATTGAACATCTCTGGGAAAAGTGTATAGAGCTAAAAGCAGATTATGTTGAAGAATAAATACATTTCTTTCCAAAATTTTTGTGTTTTCTTTGTTGGGTCGGGTACTTCTGGGACCACCCTCGTTACTGCACTTCCAAGTGGAAAAGTGACATGTGATCTCATTATATGGTACACACTAATTAATAAATATATGCAAAATCCAACATTAATTACACAACGATAAGGTTGAGCTATAAAAAATAATGAGGATTCCAATACTTAATTTCTTCGCCAAAAAAAATTATATAACTGCATTACAAAACTACACTAAAGATGCTCTTTAAAATGAAGTCGGTCCTGGCAGAGACGGATATTTCGTAATCGACCGATAATGTTTGTTGTTCATATTTTATTTAGGACAGATAGCATTGTAGAATTAGGCTTGGCTTTCATCGATTAAATGTGATTTATTCCGTAATATAGAAATTAATTGTGTCCGTAAACTTCATGTTTCACTGAAATTAGTTTGAGATGTTCATTCTTTATTTCGACTTAATTTTTATATTTCATGGAATTTGTTTATTTATGAAATAATTTCACCTCCTCTTTATAAATAGCGTTTGATCGTAGAGTAATTTTATATGTTTTGAATTTTAGTAGACAATCGAACGAAACGAAGTTTTAGCTAAATGTTTCAGCTAAATTTTAATGGAGATTGTGGTTAATTGAATGAATGATAAAAAGAAAATAAAACCCCTTATCACATCAATGTTCGTATTTTGTATATATATCTCGACAACTACGGCATTAATCTAATCGTAATTATTTAGTGGAAACAATTGCATCTAGAAACAAGAACGACGGAGCGCAAAAAATCATTTCGCGTTACGTAATTTTCAGTTGAGATTAATACAAAAATTTCATCATATTAAATATAGTAGGCTGTGGATTTGTAACACGGTAATTTTAAATAAAAGCTAGCACCTTTAATTTTCGTTTTATTTTTTGTTTTTATTATATAGTTTGTTGCGAAAGTATTTAGAAATCGGTACTAGATGGCGTAATAAAAAATTATAGAATATTTTGTAAGTTAAACACCATTGATGGATCAATTAGAAACCAAATTTAGTTTGTGCACCAACGTTTCGAACGGAAATTCGAATGAAGATTTTACATGATTTTCTATTCGGATTAACTCAACAATCTGATGATGATGATCTGGCGATTGTATCGTGAAATTTGTCATTTTCGACAATATATTTACCTTGACAGTTTTATTATCCGGTCGCTATTTTTATTGTTGACAGTAACTTCAGCGAAAAAATGAAACCTTCGGCGTGGATTATCTCAACAAGAATGCATCGACGAGCTGAATTCTTTATATGGTGATGAAGCACTATCGAAGACTACAGTATATCGTTGGTGTAGTGAATTCAAACTTGGACGGCGTTCTTTGGACAATGAATTTCGCGAAGGTCGTCCTACAAATGTTGTTGTGTCGGAAAACATTAATGCAGTGTCTGAATTGATAATGCAAGACCTTCATGTGACATGCCGTGAGATCGAGGCATTTCTAGGTATTAGTAATACCAGCGTGCATAAGATCCTGCATGAACATTTAGCCGTTAAGAATCTGTGTTCACGTTGGGTACGCGTCGATTAGTGTCAAGAAATGCACAAAAATACAATGGCGGTGCTTCAAAGAACATTTATAAAGTCGTCACAGGTGATGAATCTTGGATCTATACGTATGAGCCTGATAGTAAACAGCAGTCGACTGTGTGGGTATTCCAAGATGAGTCAAGACCAACAAAGGCTATTCGCATTCGAAGAACACCAAAACAAATGGTGGCCTATTTTCTCAAAAAACCCGGTCACGTTACAACCGTGGCTCTAGAGAGTTGTAGAACGGTCAATTCCGAATGGTACACAACTATTTATTTGCCAAAAGTTTTTGAAGAAATAAGGAAAACAAACCAAAAACGACAGATCATTCTCCACCATGATAATGCGAGCTCTCACAGGTCAGTTCAAACAATTGAATATATGACCGGGCAAAACATTGATTTGATGAGCCATCCGCCGTACAGCCCTGATCTAACACTTTTTTGTTCCCATACGTGAAGAATAAACTTCGTGGTCAATGGTTTTCTACACGGGAAGAAGCAGTTGAGGCATTTAAAACTCATATTTTGGAGATACCGTTTTCATAGTGGCAGAAATGCTTTTCGGATTGGTTAAAACGATGTAAATGAGCATAGCATTTTCAGCATTTACATTAACATTATTATTGTTAATCTAGTATGTAGGCTTCCGCGATAGTGGTCCATAATATCTTCTTCTGAGCTTCCGGGCCCGCGTCGCTGCTACTGCTATTGTTTATTGAACTGAAACAGTTTCAGTTCAATAAACATTAGCAGTGGTTGGGCGCTGAAGATGTCCCATACGAGTAGGTACGAAACGTTGGCAGTTATACCAGTGACGCGTTTCCAACCCGGAAGCCCAAAAGATGATTATTATTGTTATTTTCATTACTTAAATAAAACTCATATTCTGTCATGTTATTCTTACTGATTTATTGATGGATTTATACCATTTTGCCAAATCTACACTTCTAAGAAATTCAGAGGGCTTAACCAACGACAATACTACATTTCTGTATTAAGATCACCAACTTACCTGACGATTATCCATGAATTTCTAGTCAACCTGTATATATTACTTCACATGTTTTTAATCTGGCTCACGCTATTGGGTGCATAATATAGTAAACTATTATTATTTAATACCGTCACCAATAGAGTATTGTGGTCCATCGAAATTGTTGCTAGTTCTGAAAACAATTCCGTCAAACTGTCAAAGCATTTCCCCCTTCCTAATTTCAGAGAGATTCATGATTGTTTTCCATATATTGACGCGTTAGTTTGAAGAACCTGTTGAGAAGATATTTTTTGGAGGCATGACTTAAATAAAACCCATATTCTGTCATGTTATTCTTACTGATTTATTGATGGATTTATACCATTTTGCCAAATCAACACTTCTAAGCAATCTATAGGGCTTAACCAATGACAATACTACATTTCTGTATTAAGATCACCAACTTACCTTACGATTGCCCATGAATTTCTAGTCAACCTGTATATATTACTTCACATGTTTTTAATCTGGCCTACGCTATTGCGTGCATAATAAACTATTATTATTTAATACCGTCACCAATAGAGTGTTGCGGTCTATCGAAATTGTTGCTACTTCTGCAAACAATTCCGTCGAACAGTCACAGCTTTTTCCCCTTGTTAATTTCAGAGAGATTCATGATTGTTTTCCATATATTGACGCATTAGTTTGAAGAACCTGTTGAAAAGATATTTTTTTGGAGGCAAACACGGGATTATGAAGATCATAGCTTCTGTTGCACGTCTTTACTTCGTCATTAATTTAACTTCGGCATTGTAACTAACATAGCAGTACTACCAGTACTTATAAATATATACCTGCAAACTTTTCACACAGTATTTCATTTGGTGAGAAGAATTCATCTAAATTTATTCTTTACTCTCATTAAATTTTCAATTATTTTATTTCCGTGAAGTGATACAGAGAACTGACAAATGCATACGATACCCTTAACTCTTGGAAACCACTAATTTATTTCCGCATACGACAAATGTTTCTAATACAAGGAATTATTTTTTATTTCTTGGATTTTTTCACCCATTTTATATCCGAGATTTATTACAAGCAATTTAAGGTAATATAAATGCCAAAATCTATGTATGGTGTTAAGACATTCAATATGCAAGGAGAGTAATGTTTTAAATTATCATAAAAATTTTTCCGTGAAAATCGCAATTCATATACGTTCATTTATGACTATAAAATGTACCTGTGACTACATACGTATCTGGAGTGGATACAAACACATATGGTTTACGATGTGGCGGTTATAATACAATACAATAAAAATGTAAATGTCTGCAATTTATTTTATGACACAATAAATAGTACCGCAGAAGTTTTATTTTAACATTTCTACTGTGTTGTCATTGATTGCAATATTACACAGTGATAAATTATTTTTCTAATTGTGATGGAATAATTTTCATTTGATTATTCTTACTTTTGTCCCAAAATTATATGCCAGTTTCTTCTAGTAAATGTTCATAAAAAGATATTTTTGATATTACAACCTGTTTTTTAAAGACCAATAAGTAGTTTTAATATAATCTAGATTATGTTACGTTATATTGAAAATTGATGACACTATTACTATTAACATATCACAAATTGCGTTTGTTACCATTTAAAATCATTTAGCCATGTTGATAAAGAATTTTAAACCTTTTTGTTGATGACAACTTTATAGTAAGTTACGTCTAGATTAAAGACCCAGTAAGTGGCGAAATCAAAAGACAATTTAGTAAAAAATGTTGTTTGAATGTTGGAATTCTGGACGTGGAAGATGATTTTTTTTGCACTGAAAACAAGAACATTTCGTATATTATTACTATATTCAACATTCTGTTTCTGCGAAACAGAATTTTCTGCGGTGGCTGTTTTTAAGTCAAAATATAGATCTCCGCTAAGTTAGATAAAGAACTGTCAATTTCAGATATGATACCTCTATTCGAAATATTTTACTCTGCATGGCAGGTTCAAGGGAGTCACTAATAAGGGGTCTTCTAATAGGGACTTCCGAAATTTGACAGTTGATAGCGGCCATATTGTTGAAGTTATATCCGTCAAATTGGCTGTCATTTATTCAGTCTGTTTTACCATATCAACACATACAAATGATAAAATTGTTTTATCAAAATTAGTGTTCCGTTCCGAGGACTATTCGCAGTGTGGTGGATAAATTTGAGTTCACTGGTTCAGTAAACAATGAACCAACACCCGTACGACGACGAAATGCAAAATCCGCTGAAAACATCGCCGCTGTCCGTGAGAGTGTGCAGGAGAACTCAAGGCAGTCGATCTCGCGTCACCCGGCTTTTCGCAGACCACAATTTGGCGAATATGGCTTTGTGACTTGGACCTGCACCCGTGCAAAATTCAACTGACCCAGGAGCTGTAGGTAAACGACCATAGACAACGACACGTGTTCGCTAAATGGGTCCTGGAGCAGTTGGAAACTGACACTAACTTTCATAAAAACATCATCTTCAGCGACGAGGCCAATTTCTGGATGAATGGATACGTCAACAAACAAAATTGTCGAATTTGGGACGATACCAATCCACATGAGATCTAAGAGCGTCCAATGCATCCCAAAAAAGTCACTGCTTGGTGTGGATTTTGGGCTGGCGGCGTTATCGGTCCATATTTCTTTGAGAACAACGTTGGCCATGCCATCACCGTCAACGGCGAGCGCTATAGGTCAATGATTACCAACTTCTTTTGGCTCGAATTGGTTGATATGGACACCAACGAGCGCCCTGTGAAAAGAGTTTTTAGAAAATTACGTAAATTTTATGGTTTACATAATTGTCCATCTGAAAGCACCACTGGTCGAATTATTAAAAAATTTCAAGAGACCGGTTCCGTGGAAGATCAAAAAAGCGAAAAATACAGTGGTCGTTCACAAGAAAATATTGGTTTAGTTCGTGAAAGTGTTGCTGAAGATCCTGAAATGTCCATTAGACGACATTCACAACAACTTGGATTTAGTGGATCAACAACATGACGTATTTTACACAAGAATTTAGCTCTGAAGGCATATAAGGGTCAAATAACACAGGATCTGAAGCCATTAGATCATTTAAAACGTCGTTCATTTGTCAATTTCATCAACGAACAACCAGCTAATTTTTCTCAAAAAATAATGTTTCCGATGAGGCACATTTTGAACTTGGTGGCTATGTTAATAAACAAAATTGCCGTATCCGAGGTGAGGAAAATCCACGAATTATTCATGAGAAACCTATGCATCCTAAACGAGTTACTGTTTTGGTGTGTAATATGGTCAGGTAGTGTAATTGGACCTTACTTCTTTGAAAATGCTGCTGGTGAATCTGTAACTGTCAATGGTGATTGAAATCGTCGGATGACCGAATTTTTGTGGCCTGAATTAATGAATATTGATCTAGAGGATATGTGGTTTCAACAGGATGGCGCTACACCTCACATTGCACACCAATCGATTGATTTATTGAGAGAAAAATTTCCTGGACGTGTAATGTCAAGAAACGGTGATGATATTTGGCCACCAAGATCGTGTGATTTGACACCGTTAGACTATTTTCTTTGGGGTTATGTGAAAAGTCAGAATTATAAAAACAATCCACAATCAACTCCTGCTTTGAAAGATGAAATTATTCGTGCCATTGGTGAGATAGAACCACAATTATGTTAAAATGTCATTGAAAATTTTAACAAAAGAGTGGACGTCTGTGGAACTGCAATAAATGTCATAACTGATACTTCAATTACTAATAAAAAATTTTTCAAAGCGAATGCAAATTATGTGTTTTATTTATTCCTTAAAAAAACGCGAAATTTGAAACACCCTTTATTTTAAAAATTAATTCTTAATTTACTTAATTTTGTATATAACACATCCATAGTATTAATGTAGTAATATTCATGGAATTAAAGAAAAATTCATCGTTATTAAATGGTTCACAAAATAAAACAAATCAAAAACGCACGCCATTCTATACAAGTAGACAGTACTAGCAGATGACATCTGCTAGATTTACATAGAAAACGGACAGAATGAAATTATACATATCACCGGGAGAACTCCAACACATGGTCTACGGCGGTATAGTGATTATGTTCCAGGTATTTTTACTATTTGCCAAAGACAATTTGCGAAAAGACTGGCATTGCGAGCAAAAAATGAGTCGTATATACACATAGCGTTAGGTGTAATCACTGTTATTAGTGCGTACAATAGGACAGAAGAAATGTTTTCAAACGTGGTACGTTTATAACGTAACGCCGTCGTCGTCCATATACGAACCGCAATTTTCTGCAATTATTACTATTTGGATCCCTCAAAATTTGCTAGTCTATGTATTCTTTATAATTCTACTTAAAAATTCACTTCCGTCACTTATCGGATAATTTTTTTTAGCAGAGAAAGAAACAAACGATCGGAAAGTTCCTTCCAGGGCATTTCTTGTCCTACTTGTCGAACGTATCGCAAAGAAATTGCTTTTGAATAGTTAAAGTGTTTCAAAGGAAAAATATTGAAATTCTAAAAACTGCTTGATAATAGAGGTTTAGGGAAATTACACGAACTGTCACATGTGCAATGCAAATGAAGTGTTTCCTGCTGTTGTACATATTATCCCTAATTATTTCTAAAGTATTTATTTGTGAAAGAAATTATAGTACTCTTTTCAACTTCAGTTAACAATCTTGTTAAAAGGACATAAGCGTATTTGAAGAGGAAATAATGAATTAGAAAGAATCGATGTTTAACTGTCTCGACAGTGAAAATATTTTGAATATCATCGGACTGAAAATAGTAAACCATTCCACTCGTTTATTATTATTTTTGGCGTTAGAAAAGCAATTTTCATATTCGAAAATCCCTTTCGAAGAAGGAATTTTTTTGCAGTATTATTTATATATAGGTATGGCCCGCCATTTTAACAGTCGTCATGACTCGACCTGTAACTACCTGACAGATGACAAGTAAAAGCTGCCCCATTAATAAAAATGGAACGATATATGCTTCAACAACGCATTAAAATTATTAAAATTCACTACAAAAATGGTGAAAATTTCTCGGTCACAGTTCGCAAAACTAAAGCATTTTTGCATCGTTGTGAAGCACCTTCTCGGCCAGCAATTGTGAAACTGGTGGAAAAATTTGAGCTGTTGGGACAAGTTAGAGATGTGAAGAATTGAACTCGTGCACGTCACTCAAGAACAATTGAAAATGTTGCTGTTGTAGCCTATAGTGCTGAGGAAAACCCAGGTTTGTCCATTTCTCGTCAATCTTTGGAATTGGGCATTCCACAAACGACATTACCCGTATTATGCATAAAGACTTAGGTCTTAAGGCTTTTAAAGTTAAGTTAACACAAGAACTCACGCCTACCGATCATCAACAACGCCGTGTCTTTGCTGATTGGGTCAAGAAATGCATCGAACTGATCCTTGAATGATGAGACCCATTTTCACCTCGGAGGCTACGTTAGCTAGCAGAATTGTCGCATTTGGAGCTAGGAAAACCTAAGAATTATTGTTGAAAAGCCTCTCCATCCTCAATGTGTGACTGTTTGATGCGGTTTTTGGTCTGGCGAGCTCATTGGACCTTACTTTTTTGAAAACGAGGCTGGAGCAACTGTTACGGTGAATGGATTGCGCTATCAAACGATGATTAATGATTTTGTTTGGTCGGATATGGAAGATATTGATGTGGACGACGTTTATTTTCAAGACGGCGCTACATGCCACACAAGTAAGGATACCATCGTTCTTTTACGAGAAAGGTTTCCTGACCGTGTGATTTCTTGAAGAGGAGATCACAATTGGCCACCGAGATCTTGTGATTTAATACCTTTAGACCTTTTTCTTAGGGGCTACGCGAAAGATGAGGTCTATGCCAATGACTCACAATTGATTCACGATCTCAAAGATGGAATTCATGATGTGATGGAAAATTTCATTAAAAAATATGCTCCTGCAAACGTAGCCGTGGCGGCCATTTGGCTGATATGGTTTTCCATTACTACTGGCATACCCTCCTTTTTACAATTAAATAAACGTCCGATGATTTCGTTTAAAAATACGCGTTTTTTTACATATCAAAATGAAACCCGTTA
Source organism: Dermolepida albohirtum (assembly GCA_031893035.1). Classification (NCBI taxonomy): domain Eukaryota; kingdom Metazoa; phylum Arthropoda; class Insecta; order Coleoptera; family Scarabaeidae; genus Dermolepida; species Dermolepida albohirtum. The sequence continues at coordinate 43,865 of JAVIWB010001953.1, read as the reverse complement.
TATATACATATACATGAATATATGTATATATATATATATATATACCTAATATACACAAACCACCTAATTCGGTGGGACCAATTGTTTCAGGCATTTAAAATGGCTAGTGAAAGAATATGAAAATTTGCCTGAAAAACCTGAAAGTTTGTCAGTTACCAATTCAGTACATTTTATTCAAACAATCAACGATTTTAAATTGAAGAACGAAGAAATTTTAGTATCATTCGACGTAACTTTATTGTTTTCTTCTGTACCTATTCCAGAAACTTTAAAATATATAGAAGACATTTTTTATAATAATAAAATTGAACTGGAATAAATAAAGGAATATTTGCAATCGATAAAATGTCCCAAAATTTTTCCTAATTCGAAGGTAAATTCTATGGAACAGCTATGCGCATTCGTTTTTCTCAATTCATAACAGATTTATTCATGAGTCATTTGGAAGTTGAATTTAAACATAATGCCAAATATTTTCCAAGAGTATGGGCTAGGTATGTAGATGATATATTCGTCATTTTTGACACATATAAGTGTAACTTAGACGATGTCTTGAAGCAATGAAATTCAAAATTTTCGACGATTATATTCGCGGTAGTAAAAGAAAACAATATTACCTTACCTTTCTTAAATACCCTAATAATTAGAAATAATCACAAAATAGAAATTGCTCTCCTGGATTGAATGAGATCGCAGGTTCGAGTCCTACGCAGAGAACAGAAATTTTTTCAAAAAATCCCGCTTTACATATATAACGTATCAAGCGGTTAAAATTAGAATTTTTCAGTTTAGCATTGTAAACGCGGATAATTATATCCCGAAATTGATATTGTCCAGAAAGAAACTAATTGGTTTATCGCGGTGGTTTCAAATTATAGTATGCAACAAAAGGTGCCTTCTTTAAAAAGAGAATTAAATTTTATTAAGACCTTTGCGAGATACAATGGATTTGATTCCGAAATAATCATTAGATTAACCAGAAAAGCTAACACAAAAAGATAATTCGGGATATCACTTGTTTGTCACCTCAAGTAAACGAGACCAGCAATTCATATGCTTACTGTTTCACCCATTAAAAAAGAATTAAGAATTTTTAAAGAATGCAGATATCAAGTTATATATCGGTTCAGGTACTCTACTAATTCTTTTAGGAAAGAGGTAAAGTCGAGTTAAATCAGAAATCTGAGATTTACTAAACAAAGTGCCTAGCTAGCAATACAAAGGTTAAGCTAAACGCTGAACGGAAACCCGGTATAAAGAATATATACCATACATCAAGTTTAATCGGCCTGGGAAATCCAGTTTAGCAAAACACATGCTAGAAAATGATCATAGTTTAACTAGAAATTATCTACATTTAATCAAAGTAATAAATAATTAACGTGACTTGGTCAGTTACTAAAGTATATTAAGAAAAACAAAAAGTATGTCTTAAACATAGCACATTTTTGCCTCCATGTGTTCCTGGAAGATAAGTATTAATTTTACAACTAGGAAACGTTAAATTTTGTGTGAAAAAAATCAAATATGTTTCGTTCTTTGTGGGGAAAGTTGTACGGAGTTCTTCTGTGCTAATTTTAACACGGATCCAAGTGCTACGCTGTGTTCAATTATCTGCTGATGACAACTTAGTTGTCGAAATATGTATACGGAATACGGACATTGATATGATAAGGACCTTTTTGCCTTTATTTGTTTATTTCAATTAACTATAGTTTGTAACAAAATTAGTTTGTAATATTTAATTATAATTTCCAAATACCACGTTATAGAAGGGTTAACAGTATTTTTACTTTTTTATTACATTATAAAAATTATATTTTTGTGTTAAATATTGTACGCCCCAACTAACGAACCACCCCTGTAAAAGAGAAAACGTGCCTAAGTCTAATTATGAATTACAAAATACATTGACAAAACTATAATATATATGCGTCATCAAAAAGAATCAAGAACATGGGATTTCAGAGAATTCGTTTTTATCTATGTTGTTTCTCTTTCTCACGCTTATCTATTATATTTGATTATTTCAACTAACCACAGTCTCTAACAAAATTAGTTTATTTATTTATGATTTCCAAATATCGCGTTATGGGAAGATTGACTGTATTTTTACTTTTTCATTACATTATAAAAATTATATTTTTGTGTTAAATATTGTACGCCTCAACTAACGAACCGCTCCTGTAAAAGAAAAAAGGTGCCTAAGTCTAATTATGAATTACAAAATAAATTGCCAAACTATAATATATATGCGTCATCAAAAAGGATTAAGAACACGGAATTTCAGAGAATTATTTTTTATCTATGTTGTTTCACCTTATCACGTTTATCCCTTATATTTGATTATTTCAAGTAACCACAGTCTCTAACAAAATTAGTTTATTTATTTATGTTTTCCAAATACTGCGTTATAGGAGGGTTGACCGTATTTTTACTTTTTCATTACATTATAAAAATTTTATTTTTGTGTTAAATATCGTAAGCGCCAACTAACGAACCGCCCATGTAAAAGAGAAAAGGTGCCTAAGTCTAATTATAAATTACAAAATAAATTAACAAAACTATATATGCGTCATCAAAAGGAATCAACAACATGGAGTTTCAGAGAATTATTTTTTATCTATGTTGTTTCAAGGTAATTTTGATGGAGTCTGAGGTTGATTCACTTGATCACCGAAGGTTGATATATAACCCCTTGCCACATTAATTTTTGGCAAGGGGTTATATATCAACCTTCAGTGATCAAATATGTTGTTTCACCTTATCACGTTTATCCCTTATATTTGATTATTTCAATCAACCACAGTCTTCAACAAAATTAGTTTATCTATTTATTTATGATTTCCAAATACCGCGTTATAGAGGGGTTGACCGTATTTTTACTTCTTCATTACATTATAAAAATTGTATTTTATGTTAAATATTGTAGGTGCCAACTAACGAACTACCAAATTTCGCTACATTATAAAAATTGTATTTTTGTGTTTTTTTGTACCCGCCAACTAACGAACCGCCCCTGTAAATGGGAAAAGGTGCCTAAGCCTAATTACGAATTCCAAAATAAATCAACAAAGCTATATATGTATGTGTCATCAAAAAGAATAAAAAGCATAGGACGTAGAACTGTTTTTTATTTACTTTATTTCGCTTTCTCACACCCACATAATTAACATGTTTCTTATTAGTTTAGTTGCGTTTTCTTCTAACAAAATACCAAAGGAAAGTATGTGAAATTTACAGTTTAATACAATACTTTTATTTTACATTGAGTCATAAGAAAGCAGCTATCTAGGGGACGGCATTTTTAGAAGTTTCTCAATTAAAAAGAAATAATTAAAGTTTTAAATGCAAATATCTAATACTTATAAATTAATCATCCAATTTCTAAAGTGTAGAAGTACCGTTCAATTTGATCTCTGAAAATTATATACCTTCACGTAAATGTCCCTCTTTCTTACACTGGATATGTTATTTCCAAGACCGTTATTTTGTCTTTTTTAAATCGTGATTCGTTAGAGTGCTTACGGAAAACATCGCAGCCGAAAATCCCCATTCTCTCTTCCCTCCCGAAATTAGCTTCGGCTTTATTTCACAATTCCAAAGACATTCAAAATCATCAGGCGTGGAAAACTCGAATCCTTATAATCCGACGATCGGGGCACTTTTATAGAACAATTAATTTTAATGATAATTGTACTGTTCTGCTCGTGTTAGTGATGTGATGGTGTCTGTACCACACACACCATCCCTCTCTCTTTCTCTCCTTCTCTCGCACGGTCTTCCTCCACGTGCACGATTTCTCGTCATTCCATCCAGGAGGAGACATATACACACTAATTTGATTCCATTCAGAGAACGGGCATCCGAAGTCGGAACAGAAATCCATTCAGAAAAACTACTCATCAACTCGTCGGACTCACTCTCTTCCCATCAATCTCTATCTTCATCCCACTTGCTCCGGTGATGTGCAGGGAAGAGTATGTGGCGCCGTAGGCGGGCGTCTGCCGAACTTAGGGTACATAATTATAATCATTTTACAAACGTAGGAACTTTTACAGTGATACTCGAAGGAACTGTAACTCTCGTCTTTTTCCTTTCCTTTTTTTTTATTAGTTTCTCTATTTCTGCTCGGACTTTTCCTAATGACACCACTTTTGCCGACAAAATATAGATTATTAAGAAGTGCTCCTTTTCGTAACGGAGAAAAGAAGGGTAGCATTCGTTCTTTTCTTTTTCATTTCGTTTAAAATTACACACCTGCATCTCGTGCACTGGTCGAATTATAATATGTTACAATTAGTTTTAAGTTGGCAAAGACGTAAAATATTTTTAGAAACGGTCGACAAGCGATGGAATATGATTGACATTGTTAAAGACTTATTGCTTATTTTAAATTGTTTTATTATTATTTGGAATGCATATTATACATATTGGGTTGGCAACTAAGTACTTTCGGTTTTTACTGATACTGATGATTGCTTTATTTTTTGTATAACGTATGTTAGTACTGTACTTTACCGTTTGGCGCGTGATACTAGTCACATTGACGTAACTTCAGAAGCAAGTAGTGCGTGATTTTTATTAAAGCTATTAGTTGTGTGTTAATTTTAAATGGAGTGCAGAAACGAACATTTTCGACATATTTTACTATTTTATTTCCGTAAAGGAAAGAAAGCTGCTGCGGCTCACAAAAAGATATGTGAAGTTTATGGTGCTAATTGCTTAACAGAGCGCACGTGTCAGAATTGGTATAAAAAATTCCGTTCTGGAGATTTTTCCCTCAAAGATGAGCAACGTTCTGGTCGGCCTACTAAAGTTGATGATGACCAAATCAAAGTCATAATTGAAGAGGATCGTCATATAACTGTTCGAGAGGTTGCGGAGAGGCTACATGTATCGCACACAACAATTGAAAAACATTTAAAATGTCTTGGGCTAGTTGAGAAGCTTGATATTTGGGTACCTCACGAATTGAAAGAAATTCATTTAACGCAACTTTTGCGATATGCACCTTAGACGAAATAAAACCAGCCCTTTCTTAAAAACAATCATCACTGGTGATGAAAAATGGGTCCTGTACAGTAACATAGTTCGAAAACGACCATGGAGCAAACACGATAAACTAGCTCAAACCACATCGAAAGCTGAATTGCATCCAAAAAAGATCATGCTGTCAGTTTGGTGGGATTACAAAGGTGTTGTGTTTTTTGAGCTGTTTCCAAGGAACCAAACGATCAATTCTGATGTTTACTGTCAACAATTAATAAAACTGGATGAAGCAATCACAGAAAAACGGCCAGAATTGTCAAATCGGAAAGGTGTAGTTTTCCACCAAGATAATGCAAGGCCTCGCACATCTTTGGCAACTCGTGGGAAACTATTGGAGCTTGGCTGGGAAGTGATGCCACATTCCCGTACAGCCCTGATCTAGCACCATCTGATTATCATTTATTTCGAAGTTTGCAGAATTCTTTGAATGGTAAAACTTTCACAAATGACGATGACCTTCACTCGCACCTGGTTCAGTTTTTTGCTGATAAGGACTAGAAATTTTATGAGCGCGGAATCATGCAGCTGAAAGAAAGATGGCAAAAGGTCATTGACCAAAATGGAAAATATATAGTTGATTAAAAACTATTCTTTGTTTAAAAAAAAAGTGTTTTATTTTATACTACAAAACCGAAAGTACTTATTTGCCAACCCGATATTATGCGTTTTAATCACTGAAGGTTGATATAAACCCCTTTCCATATTAATTTTCGTATTCTGTATACGTATTTCGACAACTAAGTTGTAATCATTAGCAGATAATTAAACAGTATCGCACCTGGAAAACTACGGCAAAATAATAATAATAATAGTTATTGTGGTACGTAGACTTCCGCGGTCGTGGTCCATGCTATCTGCTTCTGGGTTTCCGGGCTGGAACCGCGTCACTAGTATATCTGCCGACGTTTCGTACCCATTTGTATGGGACATCTTCAGGGCTGAACTACTGCACTGAAACTCAGTTTCAGTGCAGTAGTTCCAGCCCGGAAACCCAGAAGCGAATAGTTATTGTATTTGTAAATTTTTACAAAAACAAAAGTCAAAACATTAATAATGAAACAAAGTAAATTAAAAGAAAAATAAAACTACTAATAACGAACGAATTATTTATATAGAATTTTACAAGTTTAAACAGTCATTTAAAGAATATGGTTCAAGATCAACCAGGAAACAACGCAATCTATGCCTCAGCAAACTATTAGGCTGTGTGGATTTAATAAACATTGGAAGTTTGTTGTATACTTGCAAACTAGAGTAATGCAGGCCCTTTTCTGTGAGAGTGAGTCTGTGGATGGGATACAAATAATTTATATTGCTTGAACGTGTATTATACTGATGTGCAGTCGCGGAATTTTGAAAATATTGTTTGTTTTTTATGAGAAACATTACACATTCATAAATATAAACAGCATGCACAGTCAGGATATTATTTTTCCTAAATATAGTTCGACAATTTTGATTAAAATTAAGACCGAGAATCAATCTAATCATTCGTTTTTGTGCTATAAATATCTTATTTATGTCACTGCTACGGTCCCATAGCACGATGCCATACTTCAATCTGGCATAGAAAAGGGCATAATAAATGCTCATTAGAATGACGGAATCTAAAACAGGTATTAAGTTCCTAATGCCATAACAAAAAGTATTTAGTTGTTTAGTCAAAGATTCGATGTGACTGCGCCAGTTTAAATTTTGATCAATATGTACACCGAGAAATTTGGTAGAGTTAACAGTGTTACATACCTTATTGTTAAGCTCAAATTCTGATGATACACGAGTACAATTGATTGTTCTAAATATCATGCAGACCGTTTTAGATTCATTTAGTAACTAGTTAGTTGCATCGACGCAATTGTTCATAGCCCAAAAGTAGTATTGACATTCACTCGCTAAATGAAGTAAATTGTCTCCTCGTAATAGGAGATTTGTATCATCAGCATAATTTATTAACAAATGTTGGTCATTCTGAAGGATGTTATGTATATCATTTAGATAAATGTTCAAAAGCAAAGGTCCAAGTACGCTTCCGTACGAAACAAATTCCGCGCACGATCTGTACCGTTGAAAGTCAAAACGCACACTGTATATTTGTTTCGCATAATCTTTAAAAAGATTGTATTCTAGGCAGTCGATTTCGCGTCGCATATTGTTATTAACTGACACTAATCAATTTAACAATTCCAATTAAGAGGTGAACATTGACTTAGTATCTTAAAGTGTAAGGTGGTGGACTTTAACCTCCCTTACTATGTCAATGTTTGTATTCTGTATACGTATTTTGGCAATTAAGTTATCATCATCAGTACTATATTTTAATCGCCAACAACTAAACTCTGATTTCACAAGTTAATAATTTATGGTCTTAAAACTAAGACTTATACTAAAGTACACCCCCACTCCCACTTATGAAACTATTTGAACAGTCATATCTTACAGGAAGGCAAAGAGGCAAGAATAAGTTATCGGATCTTTATCTAAGTTTAACACGCGGTTTATTTTTCACAATAAATATGCTCTCGCAACTATCCAATTCACGGTAATTATTTATTTTGGATTAAATCTAGACAATCTGCGGTTACACTATGATTATTGTCTAGCACGTGTTTTGCTAAACTGAATTTCTCAGGCCAATTAAACATGATGTGCTTTATATGGTGTTCTTATCGAGCGTTTAGTTAGACCGATATATTGTTTATTTGATGGTGTTTAACTTGGTAAACCCCCGGATTCTGATTTAACTCGACTTTATTTTTCACATTTAATAAGAGAGATTTAATGGAGTTCCTGGACCGAAATGTAACTTAAAATTGCACTCTTTAAAAATCCAATTTAAATTTTTTGTAAGTACGCATATAAATTGCTTGTCTGGATTATTTCGAGGTGATAAATAAGTATCCCGGGTTGTCATCTCAAAACAAGTTTTAAAATTAGGTAACATATAAAATAAATCAGTGTGTATTTGTGGTTAGGTGGTTTGCGCGGAAAGTTGTCACGGAATTCTTCTGTGCGAGCTTTATCTCGAATCCGACACTATGAATAATTATTTTCCGATGATGACAACTTAATTATTGTGGAAAGGAGTTTCATTTATCTTTTTTTATTAATTCAATCAATTGTAGCCTCCATTAAAACTTAGAAATTAGTCGAAAGGGTCTGACAAATTTTGACATCAAAATTGTTTTCTACATCTCCGAAAATGTCAGCAAACGAGCATTTGTTAATGCAAAAATAACGATTTTTGTGAATATACCGCTATGGAAAAATTCAGATTTTCGTTGAAGAAAAACATTCAAAATGTTGAAATGAATGGCAGATTTTACTCTAAGAAAAGTTGTAACGATGGACTTTGTCTCTATTAAATTCAATAAATATTTACTCAGATTAGACAACAAAACATAGTAATTCAAATACGAGGGTAGTTTGACAAGTAATGAGAATGGAAAAGAAAAACGAATTTTTTAAATACAAAATAATTTTTATTTTTCAATATATTCTCCTAAAAGAGCAATACATTTATTCCAACGCAAAATACTTATTTACGAAGATGATAAGCTCGTCGTTAGACGAAAATTTCTTTCCACCTAGTGCCGTTTTCCATTTTGGAAAAGGTGGAAGTCGGAAGGGGCTAGATCCGGCGAATAAGGCGCATGCGGTACTAATTGCAAATGCAACTCGTGGATTTTGGACATCGCAACTGTGATGGTATGCGAAGGAGCGTTGATTTGGTGAATCAGAATCTTTTCTTTGTCATTCCTGGCCGTTTAGCACGAATCTCAACATTTAATTTTTGTAGAAGTTCTGCATAATATTGTCCGTTTATTGTGGCACCTTTCTGAAGGTAATCAATGACCAAATTCCCTTTGAATCCCAAAAAGTTTCATTGCAAGTAACAAATCGCCTACAAAAATCGACCAGATTCCGCTTATAAAGGTCCAAACACTCATCGGAAATGCGCAAAAGTGTGGACTTTTGATCAGTCGTAAGCAATCGCGGCACCCATCTTGCCGAAAGCTTGGAAAGGCCGAATTCTTTCATTAAAATGTGGTGTACGCGTTCTGTTGAAATGTTTATCATGTCTGCTATCTCTCTTTGAGTCGTAATATTATTGAGCATAATAATATTATGGATTTTTATAATCATTTCCTTAAAAGTCACGATTTTAGGTGCTCCAGAGCGCGCTTCATCAACACAGCTTGTTCTACCACGTTTAAATTCATTTACCCATCTACTTATTGTGGTGAATGATGGAGCATATTCACCTAATGTTTCCCGTAACTCATCTTTTATTTCAGTAGCTTTCATACCCTTAATTACGAAGTATTTAATCACCGCACGATACTCTGCTTTTTCCATTTTAACAAAACGACGTGTTGTTTCTTTTTCAATCAGCTGCCAAAAATAAACTAATCAACCGATTTATCTAAATATGGGAATGTAAACATATAAATAGGCAACCTAAATTACAGTGAATTTGTTTTACCAATTAGAGCGCCATCTATGTGTCATTCTCACTGCTTGTCAAACTATCTTCATATTATAAACCCACAAATTAATGCCTAGCAAAAACACTACATTTACTAAATAACTAGTAAGCTCCAAGATGCCAAGAATAAATGCAAAGATAATTTTGTACAAAAGCAATATATCCTACATCATTTCGAAACTAGATTACTTCAAGTTCGTACATATAAAACCACAAATCTATTCTGAATTTAAACAAAATTACTAGACAATAAATTATATTTTCAAAGAGTAATAATAGTTTTGATACGATTCCTAATAGCTCGATATTATCATTAGATAAATTTAAATAAAGTATTGCATTACATCTTCCCTTAAGAAAATAGCAGTTCGATGCATTAGTATCAGACAATTGTAGAACGGTGCGAGGGGAGTTTAGAGCGTTCAGTACAGAGCTTATAAAAGGGCGCATGCATTGAAATATTGATCATAAAGAGGGGGGGGGGTTGAGAGGAACGATACGTGCTTCGTGCTATTCCATACTATCGAAGTTACCAGGGTACGACATCCCCAGCAGTTACCGACCACCTTACGCTTGCGCATTCTCCCCCAATGAAAGAAAGACTCCGCTAGAGGGTGAAAAGTTCCGACCGGAAGTCGACTGAGCTTTCGGCCTTTAGTGCTTCCGCTAAAATGGAAGAATATACGTGCAACTTTTTTCCCGTCTATATACGTATTTATGTGCCATGCTATGTATTTGTACTACATAGTTTTATGTATTTACTGACGTGGTGTTCACGATGGCACGCCGGCAATTTACGAGCCTGATGGAATTTTTGGATTTTTACTTTTTAGTATTCCGCGAACTGACGGAACTGACATCGATTCAATTTTAAAGGAGATATCTGTGGAAAGAGATTCGTATATTAAGCTGTCTGAGTTTGTTGAATTCGCGCTTAAAAATACAAAAAATTAAATGCTCATTTGAAAGAAAAGAATGTTATAATAATAGTAATCATGTACCTATTTTATTTCGAAATTGGATGTATAAAATACACAAACAAACTGGAAGAAATAAGTCCACAAAGAAAGTGGGAAATCTCTTAACTTCAATACCAATTTTAAAAATTAATTACCTATTAAGAAGATAATTTTGATGGAGTCTGTGGTTAATCATCGAAGGTTGATATATATGATTAATTTTCGTATTCTGTATACGTATTTCGATAACCAAGTTGTCATCATCAGTAGATAATTAAACAGTATCGCACCTGGAAAACTACGGCCAAATACCAAATAATTTTTAAAAGCTCGTGTTCTAGTCCTAAACTACGATAAGCGACAGAAGAAAGAAGGAAAATAAGGGGAAAGTAAAGACAATACCTACATGCGGTTTATTGCACTCACCCTTGTCTGTCGTTTAAGAAACCAAAGAGAGATGAGTTATGGTTGGACCCCAGGTCAGTGTTCAACACATGACCTTTATTCTTCAAAATGCACATGCTTTCATACGTATCTAGTTCGCGATAATTACATTCTTTATCAAATGCAAATAATCCGCGTTAACACTATGATTACTTTCCAACACATGTTTTGCTAAATCGAATTTTTCCGGCCGATTGGATTTTATTTGCGCAATATGTTCTTTATACCGTTTTGTTTGGCCGATGTATTGTTTACTGTAATCTAAACATTTAATTCCGTAAATTCCCGATTTTTTGCTATCCTCGACTTTTGCATTTCCTAAAACGGATTTGATGGAGTTAGTGGACCGAAATGTGACTTGAAAACCGCGCTCTTTAAACTCATCTCTCCTTGGTCTCTTAAACGACAGACAAGGGAGAGTGTAATAAATCGCATGTAAGTATTTGTTTTCCTTCCCCCCTTTTTCCCTTTTTTCTTTTGGCTTTTACCTTAGTTTAAGACAGAAGAAAATTTAAGACTAAAATTAATGTGAAAGGGCTTATTTATCAACCTTCAGTGATTAAGTTAATCAACCATAGGCTCCATCAAAGTTACCATAAAAAATTTAAAGTCTCACTTGAAAGAAAGGAATGTTATAATAATAGTAATAATGTACATATGTTATTTTGAAAGTAGATATATAAAATACAAAAACCAACTAGAAGAAATAAGTCAACAAAGAGAGTGGGGAATCTCTTAACTGCAATACCAATTTTAAAAATTAATTATTGAGGATAGCATCCACGGTATAGCAATACATCTTTCAAATTTTAATTTAATAATTCTATTCTGATTCCTGTGTTAACATATTAAATAATTCTTACCCCATAAAATACAGACTTTTGGAAGAATATAGTTTTATGTCAAGTTGGAAGAAGGTAATCAGGCATTTCCTGTATAATAAATTGAAGGAATCGAAAGGAGTAGTAAATTCAGACTTGTGTTTGAAAACAAACCTAACTACTTCCAATATATAAATATCGAAGAAAGTTAAGAATTTGTATATTTTAAGGGCAGCTTTACAAGATTGCTTTGCTTCTGAGTTGAAACCGCATCATCGCTATTTCTGTAAAAATTTGTCTTCATATAAGACATCTTTAGAGCTTAACTGTTGCTACGACTGTTTTTAATATACTGAAAAAGTTCAGTGTAACAACGACAGCAGTAATATCAGCACTGTTCGTTTGGGTCCGAACCCAGACCGTTTTCGCATTACATTGTTGCAGGCAATCCACTTTCCATTACAAATCAGCAGTATTTCCTGCTATACCATCGTCGTTATTAATGACAAAAATTAAATAAAAGTTTCCGTATTGGAACAGGACTTTAACTTACGTCTACCGTTGTCTAGAAGCTTGATTTAACCAATTAGACCACCAAGCAAGTTCCGAGCCTCTTAATATGCCATAAATAACGGCAGATCCAGCTTCGAGTCTTGGTTCAATGTAGAAATTTTGAATTAATTTCTGTAACTAATAACAGCGATGGTAATTACTAATTACGATACTCGCATTGCAAACAAAAATCTAGCAGAGATACATCGTTAAAAATAGAGACACTCATGATGGCAAAATCTGTGCCGTTGTTTTTTACCTATAAGAAATTTTGGCTGTTCCCAAATCTGAAGAAAATTTATATTATTATAAATTGAAATTAAGCACATACAATTTTACTGTAGAAGGTAATCAGGCATTTCTTATACACTATTTCTGTAAAAATTCATCTTCATATGAGACATATTCAGGGCTTACGACTGTTGTCTTTGTACTGAAGAAGTCCAGTGCAACAACGGCAGCAGTAATATCCGCACTGTTTCTTTAGATCCGAACCAAGACCGTTTTCGCACCACATTGTTGCAAACAATCCACTTTCCATTACAAATCACCAATCGTTGTTTTTCTTACATTTAAGAAGCTTATCGCAGATGGAAATTTATATTTCCTGCTATACCATCGTTATTATTAATCACAAAAATTAATTACAAATTTCAGTAATGAAATATTTTTATGAAGAATGTCTTTTAAATATTTTAAAGTTTCTGGAATAGGTACAGAAGGAAACAATAGCGTTTCCTCGTATGACACTAAAATTTCGCCACCTTCCAATTTACAATCTTTAATTAGTTGAATTTTGATGGAGCCTGTGGTTGATTAACTTTATCACTAAAGTTGATATATAACCCCTTTGCACATTAACTTTTGTAAATTCTGTATACTCATTTCGAATTTACAAAAGTTAATGTGGAAAGGGGTTATATATCAACCCTAGTGATCAAATCTTTAATTATTTAAATGAAGTCAACTTAATAGGTAACTGACAAACTTTCATGTTGTTCGTGCCAATTTTTGTATTCATTAATCATTTTGAAATCAAATAAGGCGACGACTTAATACCTGAAACAATTGATCTCATTGAATTACTAACCTATATAACCAATAAAAACCTAACCAATATACAGACTTGTTCATTCTAGAATTAGATATGCGCTGTCCACAAGTGGAAAGAGTGCAGTTAGGTTAAAGCGCGCGAGAAAGGAGGATAGAATATCTCTCACTGGCAGTTTCGTTTTCTCCCACTTTTGTATTGCAAACAACTTGCAAACAACCCCTACTTTCTCGCGTGAACCTTCTTATTCTAGTAAACAAATATCTGAAGTAGTTGACGTAAAACCTCTAACAGTTCGTCGTATTCTACAGTAGGATTTTTAAAAGTTTCTTTTAATTTTTTCATTGTTTGAAAATCTTTTTAATTTTTAGAATTTTCTATTTCATTTATTTCAAGAATATTTTATTAGTTTCACGCCAAACGGCAAAACATTTCAAGAAAATAGCCATGTTTGAAAATCTTTTTAATTTTTAGAATTTTCTATTTCATTTATTTCAAGAATATTTTATTAGTTTCACGCCAAACGGCAAAACATTTCAAGAAAATAGCCATGTTGCATTTTATTAAAAGATTCAAATAAAATGCATCAAATAATTTATACAATTCAAAAATGTAGGTACGTATTGTCAATGCATAATGATTTACAGCCCCGACCTACACACATCATGTCGCTGGTGAAGACTGATTTCAGACATTCTCACGTGTAACACGCGAGAAAGTAGGGGAAGTTGTTTGCAATACAAAAGTGGGAGAAAACGAAACTGCCAGTGAGAGATATTCTATCCTCCTTTCTCGCGCGCTTTAACCTAATTGCACTCTTTCCACTTGTGGACAGCGCATATCTAATTCTAGAATGGACAAGTCTGTATAAAGAATATTAAATAGTATATTTTCTGTCACCATTAATTCATAGAGTAGAATTTATAGCTTTTAATATGAAAAATATCCTATATTATGCTAAAATATTGTAGTAAAATATAGCAGTAAAATATTGGGTCTGGGAAAAAGTTCGTGGCGTTTTTCCCGATAGATGGCATTGGTTGCCGATAACTAAAGAACAACAAGTCACAGCGACACCACCGACGGCTCGTTTTTTAGATGACCTTCCGAACGTTAGTTTGAGTGTAGAAACATTGTAATCGGTGCAGTGGTTGGAAAGTTATTCGCACTTGAAAATGGAGAAGAATAATGAGAAATTTCGCTATATTCTGCAATATTATTATGATAAGGGGAAGAACGCTGCGCAGGCTTGTGATAAAATTTGTGCTGTGTACGGTGAAGGTACTTTATCGAAATCTGTTGCGCGGAAATGGTTCGCTCGCTTTCGTTCTGGAAATTTCAATTGAAAAAGTCCAACAAGATAAGCATATCAGCAGTGTCGATATTGGCATGGAGCTAGGCATTGACCACAAAACTGTTTTGAACCATTTACACAAAGCTGGTTACAAAAAAAAGCTTGACGTATGGGTTCCTCATGAGTTGAGCGTGAAAAACATGATTGACCGAATTAACGTCTGCGATGCGCTGCTGAAACGGAATGAAATCGAGCCGTTTCTGAAACGTTTAATAACCGGAGATGAAAAATGGATTACGTACGATAATCGGAAGCGTAAAAGATCGTGGATAAAGGATGGTGAGCCGTCACAAGCGTTCGCTAAGCCAACATTGACGCCAAAAAAAGTGATGCTGTGTGTATGGTGGGACTGGAGGGGAATCGTCCACTACGAGCTACTTCCAACTGGTCAGACGATTGATTCTCAACTCTACTGTGCACAACTAGAGAGATTACGCCAGGCGATTGAAAGAAAACGGCCCGAATTGATTAATAGGAAAGGTGTTGTCTTCCATCATGACAACGCCCGACCACACACTTCTTTGATGACCTGTCAAAAATTGAGAGAGTTTGGTTGGGAAGTTTTGATGCACCCACCTTACAGTCCGGATATAGCACCCTCTGACTATCATCTGTTTCGATCTCTGCAGAACTCTCTCAATGGAATTAAGTTGGTTTCAAAAGAAGCCTGTGAAAACTACTTGATTCAGTTTTTCGACCAGAAACCACAGAAGTTTTTCACCGATGGGATCATGGATCTACCAAAAAAATGGCGAAACATTGTCGATAATAATGGAGCATATTCGGTTTAAATGAATTCGTCCACGCGCCATGCGGGGACCAGTTGAATTTTACTGAAAAAACGCCACGAACTTTTTCCCAGACCCAATATAAAGTATCTTTATATGCATTGAAATTAATACATTTTGCATAAAAATCGTTAATAACAATTTTCATTTCTATTTTATTGAATGGATCGAATCGTTACTCATTTCACATCGAAACGCTCAACAAAGCAATTTGCTTTCTTCTGTTGTTAGATTGCATTGGCGAAATTTTGCATTTGCAAAGATATCGACGGATTCGACAAATCTCATGCAAAACGGAATTTCCTCGATACGTTATCTAAATTATTAGTTTTCCCAAACATTGAAAATCGAATGAACAACTTTTACATTGTCAAGCAATTTACTACTCATTTGGCGAGTGAATCGTTTCATTTCATACGATTTCATTAGCTTTTATTTCGTTGTTCCATTCCAAATTCCAGTGCGAGCATTTGAAAAGAAAAGTGGCCTTAATACACTCTAGCAGAAGAGAGGTTTTAAACTTTCTTTAGAGGGAAGTGATAAGAAAGGCCGTAAAACTGGTTCATTTTGTGCAAAATGTTCAGACCCAGTATACCAATAGTACTTCAAAGTAGATTATATTTGTTTTAGTTGCATGAATGATCAGTAATAGAATTTGTATCGTATTCCATCGTAAAATACCGATTACCTTAAAAAATTTTGACATGAGCGATAGTTCAACATATGCGAAAGCCACAGAGAACTAGAAAAAAACGAAAATATATACCTTCATGGTATATAAATGCAACGAATCATCATAACCGCAATATTTTTATACAAATACATGAAAATATAAAGGGATCTGGCCAGCCCCATGAGGTACCGATGCGAAAATCTAAACATGTGCTAAACGGAGGGTTAAATGCTTATTGATCTCAAAGGGTTACTGTTCACAGAGTACCAAGGCAATTCCGAATTTTAAATATTTTAAATTTAAATGTAAGATACAATTCTATGTATACAGTCATGTAGATTAGAATTACTTTTAAAATGTGTGACATATCCTATACTCAAATTGTAGTCAATTCGATGAATATATTATTATTGCCCTGGCCTGAAAATTCACCAAATTTCAATCCAATCGAGAATGCTTGGAGTGTTCTTAAATCTATTGTTGAGTCGTCCCTAAATCACGATTAAAGCGTTTTTAAAGAAAATATCGAGGAATTATGGAGAGAAAACAGAAAGTTGCAAGACACCACGAAAGTCTGTATCGACACCATTTCGAAGCGAATTCACCCAGTCATTCAGGCTAAGGGAAGTTTGGCCAACTACTGAAACAAATATATCCTGTAGTTGTAAATACACAGTCTGTCGCAGAGAAAACCTAAACTTTTTAAAATAGTAATTCGTAGTGGTGCCATCTATTATAGAAAATATTGTGTCGGTAAGGTAGATCTTATGTCAAAATATCATGACATTTGCATCATTAGTATCAGAGAAATTTCGCATAAAGTAATAGTGTGTATTTGGCATTGGTCGAAAAATGAATTTTGAACAAAGAGTATCAAGTATCAAGTTCTGTCTTGAACCCGATAAATCGTTTACTGAAACGTAGTTTGATGAAACAAGTGTATGGTGATGCGTATTTATCACGTATGAGTGTGTTTGAGTGGTATAAATGATTTAAAGACGGTCGTACGGACATAAATGACGACGAATGTCTTGGGGCAAAAAATTTGTGGTTACGGAAAGTAACATCGAACTTGTGTGTGAATTTATCAGAAATGATTCGAAATCCTCATTGCGATACATGGGAATGGAAGCCAATATTTCCAAAGATTAAATTCATCTCATTTTGACACAGCATTTGGGACTGAGAAAGATTTGTGCAAGGTTTGTATCACATAAGCTAACTGAATTCAATATCGTACAGACTTGATTAAAGACTCAAAAATTTCAGGTATTTTATTGTAACAAGCAATGAGACGTAGGGGTTTCAATATGATGCAGAGACCAAGCGTCAAAGTTCTGAATGGAAGCATCCAAACGAAGAAAGATCGAAGAAAAACATTTAGGAAAGTCAAAAGTGAAGACAATTTTGATTTATTTTTATGATTCGAAAAGCATAGTACACAAAGAGTTTGTACCAACTAGTCAAATATATTATCTTGGTGTAATGAAGCATCCTTTGGCGCGTATTTGTCGTGTGCACCTTCAATATCGTGAAAATAGTAGCTGACGTTTTTTACATAATAATGCACCATCTCATCGATCGACGCTAATCACTGATTTTCTAACTATAAACTGCATTTTAACCATCAACCATTCACCGTATTCACTGGATTTGGTCCCCTGTGATTTCTATCTATACTCTAAACTGCATTTATCGATGAAAGGACAACGTTATGCCGACGTCGAAGCCATTAAAAAGGCGTCGACAGCGATCTTGAAGAAGATCTCTAAAGATGAACTTAAACATTCATTCGACATGTTAATTGGCCGTACAAAACGTTGTATTTGAGCCGAAGACCACTACTTTGAATAAAATAAATGACCAAAGTTGTAAACTTTTGTTTCTATTATAAAAAAGTTTCGCTTTCTCTGAGATATTCACCGGATTTGGTCCCCTGTGATTTCTATCTATTCTCTAAACTACATTTATTGATGAAAGGAAGCGTTATGCAAACGTCGAAACCATTAAAAAGGCGTCGACAGCGATCTTGAAGAAGATCTCTAAAGATGAACTTAAACATTCATTCGACATTTTAATTGGCCGTACAAAACGTTGTATTGGAGCCGAAGACCACTACTTTGAATAAAATAAATGACTAAAGTTGTAAACTTTTGTTTCTATTATAAAAAAGTTTCGCTTTCTCTGAGATAGACTGCGTGTGTTCAAATCTGTACTAGCATATGTAATATAGAAGTATACGTTTTGAATTTCACGTAATTCCATTTTATTTTGTTAAAACTTTAATATTGTAGGGTGGGCTAATTTCATTAGCAGATAATGTATCTAATAAATAGCGTGTTACAAGAATACTAATGAATAATTTTGCGCCAAAAAGTTTGCGTTTTCGTACCTAAACACTGTAATCACTGATCTATTAAAATAGGAAACTTTCGTATCATTACAAATTATTACAAATGTAATGCCCGTTTTTTCCTTCAGTCTGAACTGAATCGCACCGGTGTGAAGACGTGTATGTTTTTGGTGAAAATTATTATTGTATTTGTAGAAAAGGGTATTTATTTTGAAGTGTGTACCTGTTCCATTTCTTGGAAAGATTAATACACCTGTCCTTGTCTTGCCTATGGAAATGCTGTCGGCAATAGATATTCGGGCAATTTACCTCTTTCAATTTAAAAGAGGGTTAAATGCAGCTGCAGCAACGCGAGAAATTAATCAGACGTTCGGTGAAACCACGTGTATTGAACGCACATTACGGCGATGGTTTAAAAAATTCAGCGAGGGAAATTTTGATTTGGAAAATGAGCCTCGCGGATATGCGCGTAGCACCGTTCATGACGACGAGCTGCGTATAGAAGTTGAAAGTAATCCGTCGACAACAGCGCGTAGCCTTGCAGAAACATTTCAAGTGTCCATTGCCACCATTAGTCGTCACCTTTCTTCGATTGGCAAAGTGAAGAAACTCGATCGATGGGTGCCGCACAAATTAACGGAAGTCAATAAGCTTCGTCGATTAGAGATGGCTACCTCTTTGGCTAATCGACATAAAGTTGAACCGTTTCTTCATCGAGTGCTAACGTGTGACGAAAAGTGGATATTTTAGGATAATCGGAGACGGTCAGGACAATGGTTAGATCGAGGTGAAGCACCAAGACAGCATGCACGAACATCACTTCACCCGCGAAAGATTATGGTGACTGTATGGTGGACCAGTAAGGGTATTATTCACTATTCATTTTAGCAACCTGGTGAAACCATCACGGCAGCGTCCTATTGTGCCGAACTGGAAACTATGCATGGAAAATTGAGCCGCTTGCAGCCCTCACTAGTCAATAGACATGAACCCATACTACTTCATGATAATGCAAAACCTCATGTTGCACGACAGACAATCCAAAAACTTACGGAATTTGGTTACGAAATTCTCCCTCACCCACCTTATTCACCTGACCTTTCGCCAACTGATTTGCATCTTTTCTGAAGTTTAGACAATCACTTAAAAAATAGAGACTTCCCTGACCGGGAGTCTGTAATAGCAGTGTTTGAGCAATATGTGAGCCGTCAAAACCTAGATTTCTTTTCAAAGGGAATTTTTCAGCTTCCAGGTCGTTGGCAACAAACTATTGATGTAAATGGAGACTATTTTGCAGAATAAATATTTATATTTTTTTAAATTTAGACTTTTTTTATTCCTTACAAAATCGGACATTTCATATGTAACAACCTGATAGAATAACGGGACGTACAATTTGCACAAATTAAAAAAAATATCTCAAGCATTAACACAAAAAGAAGTTACAAAGTATGTTAGCAAACGTTGCATACACAATCTTATTGACTCCCCATAATTTATCGTTTACAAATTAATCATTTCGAATCCGTTTAGATGTCCATTAGTTGGAATATACCCACTCGCTAATAAATTCAATAAATCATTTACGTCCACCGTCGCTTACCAGAAGTCAATTATCCTTTGCCTTTAAGAAACGAGACAAAACGATTACCATAGCTGCATATTTCCGACGGTACGTATGTACGGGCAGTTTTACATACAGATACGCATTGTTAATAGTTGGACAATGTCGGTAGCTGCTATTCAGCACGCAATTAGGAGAAGATCGATGCAATACGCGAGATAATAAATCTTATGCTGATTGATTGGGTATTTATTAAGTAAAATGGCTTTTCCGTTGCAGAAGCAGTAATACTCGGTTTTCTCACTTATATTAGTGATACTTTGCATGTTTTGCAAGTATATACAATGTTGTGCAGAGGAATTAAATGTTAGATTAGATTAAAAATCAAAAAACGTTGATAATTTCGTTTAGTTTAATCAGTATTTTAAAGCCGTGATTTTGGTTTAAAGTAGATTAAAATTCTTCTTTAATTTTATTGTCGATTTTTGACTTACGTTAGGAAATTTAGTTTTTAATGAATTAACAAGATTTATGCTTTTTTTACAGTCATTCCTTTCATTTCAAGTTGTGTTATGGCAATATCTATGCACGCGTAATTTCCCTGGATGTGGGAAATATGTTGTTCTAAACTAGGATTGTTGAAAATATTAATACATTTTTTAATTGCGATTGAAAATTCGCTAATTAGGCCTTTAATACCTTCGTAATTGTCAGAAATAAAATTAAGGCAATTTAAACAAGTGCCCCACCCTTTTAAAATTGGCGTGGATGGTAATGGAAGTCTCAGTAATTTTGTCGGTAGACCTGGACTTTGAGTAGAGCTTTATAGTACATAAGGCGAGGACTATTTCCTCAGGATAAGAGTTATAATGATTCTAGATAAGCAGGGTACAAAGGGTACTAGGAAAGTTTTGCAATACAGCTTTGTTTATTTAATTTTTTCAAAAGTAATTTCCTCTACACTCAGTACACGTCTCCATCCTTCGAAATCAATTTTTAAACCAGTTCTGCCAAGTTTCACTAGGGAGTAAAGCACACTCGTTGTCCCAAGCCCGCAAAAGGTCCTCATCACTGGAAAACCGCTTCTCTCTTAGTTTCATTTTCACATGCGGGAACAGTGCAAAGTCGCAGAGAACAAGATCTGGACTGTAGGGAGGGTGCTCGAGACGTTTCAATCCTGTCGTGGTCAAATATTTGATGCAGGCTTTGGCGCGGTGGGCTGGAGTTTTGTCATGATGGAGGAACCAGTCGTCCATTCTTGACTTTGGAAGCAGGTTCTTCATAGATCAAATAACTTTAAGCAGGAACTATTCAGTATACCACTTAGTTGTGACTGTCTTCTGTGTGTCCAAAACGATGCGTTCCACAATTCCACTCGATTTGAAAAATATAGCTATCATTTTCTTCTTTACAGATCGGGATTTTCAGACAACTACTGGTGTGTTCTCATCATCAAAGACCCAAAGTTTGTTTTGAGCTTTGGTTGGCACACCGTAATAATACAGCCAAGTCTCGTCACCTGTCACGATGTCACTTCTTTAGCATCTCCCGGCACCAAGTCACACGTCGTGTCATCTGCTCTTCAGTTAGTCGATGCGACACCCAGAGAGAACAAAGTTTCTTGACGTGCAACTGATCATGCAGAATCGAACGAATTGCTGGTGAATTTAGGCCTGAAGTATCCTCTATCTGTTGGTATATGGGTCACTCGCCTGTTCTCGCCAAGCATTTTCCTCACAGTAGTAACGTTTTCCTCCGTAACTGACGTTCGTGATCTTCCCGGCCTCTCAGCATCCTCCACAGTTAAATTTTCCCTTTGAAATTCTCTATACCACATGAATATCGTTGTGCGATGTGGATAAACATCACCTAGTGCAAGAGTCATTTCTTCGAAGCACTGGTCTATGTTTAAACCACGTACGAAATTATAACGCAAAACTGGCCTTATCTCATTTCGTGACCACGATGCCATCGCAAGCACTTTACACTCTCACTACTAATGAATAACTGAGCCCATCGACATGGCACGGCGGCCACTATGCACGTATGAACATGTCTCAATATGCAGCAACAAGCAGCTTCTTACGATTCATTGTTGCGTCATATTGCAAAACTTTCCTAGTACCCTTTGTATAGGCTAGTCCCGCATTTAGAATTTATTAAAGACTACTTTAGATTTAGAGAGCTAGATTTGAGCAGTAAAATAGCAAGGTTAGGATAGTCGGTGTAGTATCACACACTAAAAGGAGAAAATCGGCACCAAAGAAGGAAGAAATAGTTCCATCTGTAGGCGAAGTCATGGTACGAGTTTTTTGGAATGCACGTAGGATAGTTTTCATGGATCACCTTCAGGAAGGAAAAACAATTAACGGCGTGTATTATGCGAACTTATCGCAGCGTTCAAGTGATGACATCAAAAGAAGTACGGCTACATTTGACAAAAAAAAATTTTTGTTTCAACAAGACAATACCCCAGGTCATACATTCGTTACTGTGTTGGCCAAAATCAATGAGTTAAAGTTCGGATTGCTTCCCCATACACCCTATTCGTCAGGTTTACGCCCCTCGGATTTTTTTTTGTTTTCGAACTTGAAAAAATGGCTAGGTGGTAAAAGATTTGCCAACAATAAAGAGATGGAGTTTGCAGTTGATAACTACTTTGAGTAACTATAAACTATGTCACTATAAACAGGGTATCGAAGCCATTAAGCATCGCTGGGAAAGTGAATCGAGTTAAAAGGAGATAATGTTTTCCAATTTTTTTGTGTGTTTTGTTAGATCAGATATTTCTGGGACTATCCTCGCGAGTAACAAGTTTTCTTACGATCGGAATAAACGCATCGAAATGAATGCGATTCTTTGATAGTTATAGAATTTCCAAGTTGTTATGGTATGAATGTAATCTCTGACCGATACTGAATTTTTTCCATATTTCAAAATAAGCTAAAAATTGTTCAATTGTATTTGAGTAACAATTATCCTTATGATGGGAATAAACCCAAAGTTAGTTTGAAACAATTGCCAGTTGAAAAAGAAATAAAATTTTATGTTAGTGCTTTCGTCTTCGTCAGTGTCTGCCCTTCTATATTTGTTTCCAGTGACTAGTTTGAAACTAATAGTACATATTTACGCCCTCCATATAATTTATTATATTTTTCTAATTTACGAAGAATTTACATTTTAGAAGTGTAAATTCAGACTATAATTTAAAACACTAATTGCCAAAGTCTTACGCTATCACCTCACTAAATTAGATAGCATATAAACGCAGATACATCATCGATAGGCGCAAGAATTAGGTTAAGCATAATAAATTAATTCTTTTTTCAATATTACCGCACATGTACGTCCACGCACAAGCGGCATCTACATGGAAGAACTCGGCAATTCCGAACGTATTTTCAAACGTTTTCAGCCTCTAAAAATGGTAAAAATTCTCGTATCTTCTCTTCTTACTGAGACCATTAATTCAACTATAAACCGCATCGGTCTCTCTTATTTGATAATAAAATGTTTGCCCGGAATATTCCCGACATTCAGAAGAAGAGTCCTTTTATGTGACCGTGAAAAATGTGGAAGTATGTGATCTCTATACATGCTGGCAGCAGAAATATTCTTTTACAACTAGTAGTGGTGGCATCTCCGTTTGTTGACTGTCCCGTGTGTATTTGTGTAAATACCTTGTTTTCTCTCAAAGCATATCTCTATTTCTCTCTATACTTCGCTCGTAAATATGTTGTAATGTTTTATAATTTTGTTTTTTTCTTAGTTAACTAGAATAAAACTGGAATAATTACTGTTTCAGTTAAATGCGAGCGATGTTCAAGTGTATTCCGACTAATAGAATTTGCTCTGAACTGCCTAGAAGCTTCTTTATTTATTTAGCTTTATATAGATTGCTTTCGAGCCTCTAACTTATTACTTAATTCATTAGTATACTTGTTAAACGATGTCCGATTGTACCACAGATTTTTTAGACTATGTATTTACCAAATAAATGCAATATAAATAGATATTAATGAAATGGGAAAAACAGATATTAGAAAGTATTTATAATGGCTTAATTATCTTATCTTTGAAACACAATTTAAAAAACTATTGTAAGCTTGCAATGACAGATTCACAATCCGTTCGAATATTATTATTTTATTGTATTCTTTTAATAAAGATATATGTATGTATAGAGTTTCGATATTTTTTCTCATGGACCAGGATCGTAACAAGGCGAGTGTTTGAACAAACCGGCGATCTTGCTATGAATGCGTTATTAATACCACTTATGTTTTGTTTTATAAACAACACACTTACACTATTCATAACTATTGTTGCGTAGCGCAAAATGGATAAGACTGATAAAATATCTGCAGCACTACGTATGTTTCCACATTTATGCAACATACCCCGTTCTGGTAAGGTGTTCTCATATTAAAAAATGGCCGTTGAACATCTACGAATGTAATACACGCATAATTAAAATAGTCTTTAGAAATAAATCACAAATTTGTCTTATTCTGGTAAAACCGAAATCTTTGTTTATAACACTCTAGAACTTTACACAGATCGAAGTGAATTTCGTATGTTGTAGTGCGTATTCTAGATCCTGTTAAAACGACATTTCCCATTGTATTAGCTAGCAAAAGATTCGAAAAGCGCATTGGCGAAGCAATTATGAATGTAGTGCTGACTATGCTAAAAAAATTCCAACTTTCGACTGACGAACTACTGATGTTTGTGAGCAATGTTGCAGCCTTAGAGTATGAAGGACTTTTACATGTGACGTATATACGCCTTTACATTTTGTAGCACAAAGTATTCGACAATGTTATCCTAAGGTGGATGCATTAATTTCAAATACTAAAAGAGTGTTTTTAAAATCTTTCAAACGAATTCGAGAATTCCATAAACAAAGCCCTGGTATTCCTGAGCCACCAAAGCCAATTCTCACACGTTGAGGAACATGGGAATTTTCAACGACAAAAATCTGTGGTTCTACGTTTCGAACCTAACGAAAGAGAAAAGATTTGAAAAAACTTCTATTGAAACCGATTTAAAACAAATTTGGGATGATGCAATGTTGAGCTGTTATCTATTAACAAAGATTATTCTAATTATATGTGTTTTACATCCGTAGATATCAAGCGGTCGTTTTCTAAATGATGGGTTTTCTGACAAGAGGTTTCATTATGATATGTAAAGAAAAACGAGTATTTTTAAACGAAATCATCAGATGTTTATTTAATTGTAAAGAGGAGGATATGCTATTAATAATGGAAAATAATATCAGCCAAATGGCCGCCACGGCTACGCTTGCAGGACCATATTCTTTTCATGAAATTTTCCATCACCAATACGCACATTTGCGGCTGTATGTCCTCGATAACTTCACGAATGCCATCTTTGAGGTCTTGAATCGATTGTGGGCCATTGGCGTAGACGTTATCTTTCACATAGCCATAAAGAAGGAAGTCTAAAGGTGTTAAATCACAAGATCTTGGTGGCCAATTGTGATCACCTCTTCGAGAAATCACATGGTCAGGAAGCGATGGTATCATTACTTGTGCTGCACGTAGCTCCGTCTTATTTAAAATAAACGTCGTCCACATCAATATCTTCTAATTCCGGCCATACAAAATCATTAATCATCATTCGATAGCGCAATTCATTTACCGTAACAGTCGCTCTAGCCTCAGTAAGTAAAACCGCAATAAGCAGTCACACGTTGAGGATGGAGAGGTTCTTCAACAATAATTATTGGGTTTTCCGAGCCCCAAATACGACAATTCTGCATGTTAACGTAGCCTCCGAGGTGAAAATGGGCCTCATCACTCAAGATGATTTTTCCATGAAATTCCGGATCATTTTAATGCATTTCAGTTACCCAATCAGCAAAGACACGACGTTATTGATGGTCGGTATGCGTGAGTTGTTGTGTTAACTGAACTTTAAAAGCCTTAACACCTAAGTCTTTATGCAAAATACGGTGTAATGTCGTTTGTGGAATGCCCAATTTCAAAGATCGACAAGAAATGGACAAACCTGGGTTTTAACACTACTATAGACTACAACAGCAATATTCCCAGTTGTGCTTGAGCGACGTGCACGTGTTCGATTCTTCACATCACTAACTTGTCACGACAGCTTAAATTTTTCCACCAGTTTCACAATTGCTGACCGAGAAGGTGCTTCACGACGACCCAAAAATGCTTTAGTTTTGCGAACTGTAACCGCGAAATTCTTACCATTTTTGAAGTGAATTTTAATAATTTCAGTGCGTTGTTGAAGGGTATCATTCCATTTTTATTAACGGCGTAGTTTTTACTTGTCATCTGTCAAGTAGTTACAGATCGAGTCATGACAAGTATTAAAATGGCGGGCTATTGAAAATGAAATGTCTTATTGGAACACCTTTTGTATACGATATCGGGAAAAAAAAGATTTTTATTCTTAAAACGTATGATAAAATTTGGCGAAGATGTTAATAAAAACTGAGGATTCTTTTTTTGGGAGAGTTTATTTATTTTTCGTGTTCAAACAAAGCACACTAATAAACAAGAAATATTATAATTAAACCAATGTAAAAGAAGCACATAGCAAACGAATACGAAACTATTATTTGTATAGTTGAAAGGCGTTATACACTCCGCGCAACACGAATAGGACCAACTGCATATATGACATTTGTAGTTGGTATAAACATGGTAGCGCGCTGGAATTGTTATTTTCGAAAATAAGAGGGTTGATAAAAAGATGTATGTAGGTACCAAATATAATTTTTGTAAAAGTCAGTGCAAATGTACGTTACTAATAACAATAAGTAGAGTAATTAAACGCCACTTGAATACGACCAATCTACAAAATAAAAGATTCGTTTGCAATAACAAAATACTTTATTGTTCAATAATGAGTACTTTTGCCATTATTTCTTATAACCTCAAATAGTCGGGATGGAATGGAATTAAACAGGGTTCTCAAGTAGTCAACGGGAAGTTCCGCCCAACTTCGTTTCAGCGCCTGCTCTAGTTCGTCAGCGCAACTGAATTGGGTAGCATTGGAGTACAATTTACGCGACAACCATCCCCAAACATTTTCTATGATGTTCAGGTCGGGGGAGAGCGATGGCCAATCGAGAACCTCCATGCCTTGTTCTTGAAACCAGCGTCGAACAATGCGCGCGGTGTGAATACTGGCATTATCCTGTTGGAAAATAAATGGCCCACCTGCCATAACGTTGGAAAATTTGTCTTTCACC
This sequence comes from Dermolepida albohirtum, assembly GCA_031893035.1. Lineage (NCBI taxonomy): Eukaryota > Metazoa > Arthropoda > Insecta > Coleoptera > Scarabaeidae > Dermolepida > Dermolepida albohirtum. Next base: position 16,519 of record JAVIWB010001953.1, on the reverse strand, counting down.
TGTTGCAACAGCTGGACGTACTTTTCCGAATTCTGTCTGCCCTTCACTATTACTAAATCAACAGGTCCGTTATAGGAAACAGCTCCCCATACCATGACTGAACCAACATCGGCTCGCCTTCGTGACTGAATCACTTCATCTTTACATAAATCGTGGAAATAATAAGAAAACCCATCCGGGCCATCTAAATTAAACTTCTTCTCGTCACTGAAAATAACAGTTTGCCATTCTCTTGTCCACCCAATTTTTGCTTGAGCAAACTGAAGACGTGCAGTGCGCTGAAATTCCCTTAAAGGAGGCCGTCGTTTAATTTTCAAACGTTTTAAATGCGGACGGGTCTTCAGTAACTTCTGTACAGTTCTTACCGATGCATTCGTTCCAACGTTATTCGCGATTTGTCTTGCCGTTAATGCCGAATTCGATGCTTCGCGTAATATGGCTCGACGTTCTCTCTTAGTTGTAACGGATGTTGTTCGCCCTTTAAAACGTTTTCCATAATTCTCGGGATCCCTAATAAAATTGTTCACAACCTGGTGTGATCGACTTATTTTCTTTGCAGTAGCCCTTGAGGAATACCATTCTTGATGGAACGCTTTAATTTTTCCAATTTCTTCCATACTTAAGCACTTCTGTCGTCCCATCGTTGCACAATACCCTTAATTACAGATGTTTGTTTATCCGGATACACGTTGTAACTCGACACTCATCCGGTAGCTTACTATTAAATACTGGTCGTATCCAACCGGCGCGGTGCATTTTATATGTATGTGGTACTTACGTCACCCAATGCATAACGTTAGGCACTATTGCGCAATAATGCGTATTATTTGCCATATCATACCATTACAAACTTGCATTGTATTTTTAGTAAATGAATTGTTTTTCAAACCACCGAAAGCTTGCAACAAGTCGGGTGGTCCTATTCATGTTGCGCGGAGTGTATTTACATTTTTTGATTAATTTAAAACAGTGTCATTTAGAGTGTTCTCTCCCCAACAATCACACGAAGTCTTTCAATGCCATATTGTTGAATTAATCCAAATGGAAAATCGTGCAAAATTTTCTTTCGAATTTCCGTCTTTTCGAAATATTTGTGCACAAACAAAATTTGGTTTTAATTGATCCACCAATGGTGTTTAACTTACAGAATATTGTATAATTTTTTATTACGCCACCTAGTACCGATTTCTAAAAACTTTCATAACAAACCATACAATAAAAACAAAAAGTAAAACGAAAATTAAAGGTGTTAGCTTTTATTTAAAATTACCGTGTTACAAATACACAGTCTACTATATTTAATATGATGAAATTTTTTTATTAATCCCAACTGAAAATTACGTAACGCGAAATGATTTTTTGCGCTCTGTCGTTCTTGTTTCTAGGTGCAATTGTTCCCACTAAATAATTACGATTAGATTAATGCCGAAGATTACATACGAATCTGACATGAAAATCGACAAAACACGGTTATAAACTTTTTGTACGCGCACAACTAATATGGCGATACGAGATGTCTGCACGCATTCAAACATTTTATGTTTCGTGCGAGGTACCCCACTGGAGACCTTCACAAAAGACAAAATCCTTTTTAATTCTTGCGGTTGCGTCAACGGAAGGCTATCATTAAATGACAGATCTTAATGAGATGTGTGTATGTGTGTTGTGTGTTTTGCTCCTTTTTCGTTCGCATCGCATGCAACGACAGCCTCAAAACAAACACTGCTGTCGTGTCAATTGTTATTAGATAAAAAAAAACAAAACAAAAGAAGTCATGCTCTACGGATAAGAAGAAACGTTGTTTTAAGATACAGAATAGAAAAACAAAATGACTTGTGTATTACACATACATACATGCATACGTGTATCTGGGTACTGTTTCACAAGTATAACGAAACCAATTTAAATAGCAAACAAAGGACTATCATTTTATCTTGTGAACTTGTTTTTAACAAAACCACGGAATCTTCTTTAATATTTGCTATTAATTGTGAGCTACCGTCTTTACCGCGTGCAAAAGACTATGAAATTTGAACGGAAATTATTTACTTAATTATTAAATGCCATTGATTACAATTGTCTACCAATTTTAACTATTTTTAATCAACAGAAACGAAATATACTTTATACTTTAACATGTAAAGTGCTGTGCTGGGTTGAGGTGAACCAATACTTTTTAAGAAGGTTATCATTCACAATAGCCACTGTTAGATTTTTCACCATTGGCTGTGTTAGAATATTCCACCAGTTCAATATTTGGCTTATACAAAGGGTAGTAAAGTTTTGCAGTTTGACGCAACAATGAATCGCAGGAAGCTGCATGTTGGCCGCATAGTAACCGCCTCGCCATGTCGATGGGCTCAGTTTTTCATTAGCAGTGAGGGTGTGAAATGCTTGCGATGGCATCGTGGTCACGAAATGAGATAAGGGCAGTTTTGCATTATAATTTCGTGCGTGGTTTAAACATAGACCAATGCTTCGAAGAAGTAACTCTTGCTCTAGATGTTTGTCCACATCGCACAACGATATTCAGGTGGTATAGAGAATTCCAAAGGGGAAATTTAACTGTGGAGGATGCCAAGCGGCCGGGAAAGCCACGAACATCAGTTACGGAGGAAAACGTTAATACTGTGAAGAAAATACTTGGCGAGGACAGGCGAGTAACCTACCAACACATAGAGGGTACTTCAGGCCTAAATGCACAAGTAATTCGTTCGATTCTGCATGATCATTTGCACGTGAAGAAACTTTGTTTTCTCTGGGTGCCGCATCGACTGACTGAAGAGCAGATGACACGACGTGACACTTGGTGCCGGGAGATGCTGAAATAGTTTAATAAGGGACAATCTCGGCATGTGAACAACATCGTGACAGGTGACGAGACTTGGCTGTACTATTACGATGTGCCGACCAAAGTTCAGAACAAAGTTTGGGTCTTCGATGATGAGGACACACCCGTTGTTATCAGAAAATCCCGATCTGTAAAGAAGAAAATGATAACTGTATTTTTCAAATCGAGTGGAATTGTGGAACGTGTCGTTTTGGACACACAGAAGACAGTAACAGCTAAGTGGTATACTGAACAGTGCCTGCCTAAAGTCATTGGATCTATGAAGAACCTGCGGTAAAAGTCAAGAATGGACGCCTGGTTTCTCCATCACGATAATGCTCCAGGGAAACTTTTCACGCAAAAGAGTGATGGTATCGTTACTTGTGTGAAAATATACGTGCCACAACTTGGCGCATTTTAGGTACGAATTTTTGTTTAAAAGCTTACAAAATTCAGCTCGTTCAAGAATTGTAAGCCGCCAACCTTTCGAATCATCACCGTTTCAGTTTTTAGGCTCTTGGAAAGAAGGTCCATTGTTTTCGACCAAAATTTTATTCAGCGATGAGGTTCATCTGGGCACAGTGGCTACGTCAATAAGCACAATTGACGTATTTGGATTGAAGAGCAATCTGAAAATGTCCATAGGCTGCCATTACAAAACCATGGTTTAGTGTGGTTTATAGGCTAATGGAATAATCGGCCCATATTTCTTCAAAAATGAAGACGGCCCCAACATAGCTGTGAATGGCGCCCGTTATCGCGCTATGATAATGGATTATTTACTGTCTGAAACTGAAACTTGTGGTCTCGAGGACATTTAGTTCAATAAGACTTACTCAACACACAGCCCGTGAAAGCTTGACTTGATTGAGAGAATAATTTATTGAACATTTAATTTCACGTAATGGACCTATGCAATAGCCGTCTAGATCATGCGATATCACACCTTTAGGCTTTTTCCTTTGGGATTACGCAAAGTCCAATGTGCACATGGATAAGCTAGCTACGATTGAGCAATTGGAAGCCAACATTACTCGCGTTATTCACCAAATAACACTTGAAATGCTGGAACGCGTCATCGAAAATTGGAACTTCAGACTGGGCTATGTTAGAGGTAGTTACGGCCAACATTTGAAGGAAATAATTTTTAAGAAATAAATGTTAATAACAAGTACCTCCAAATGAATCACCAGTTAAATGTACTGCAATGATATAATGCACAATAAATTTTTTTATAAACAAACGCCAGTACCTCTGTCTGGAATAGAAAAGCTTCTTCGTAGTATACTACATTATTTTCCGTATTTTAAAATTAATCATTCTTCGTTAATATATTCTTATCAGTGATTGTTAGTAAATTACGTTACAAAACATTTATTTATTGTTATATTATATCACAATGTAATATATGTCGATGATGACCTACCAACAAATATCTATACCAGCCTCTCCGGCCGCCCATGCATGGTATATAAATATCCTCGCTTTACTTATCAATATCCTTGTATTGGGCTGAAAGTACAGGGTGTTTCAAAAAGAATATACGTATTTCGAATGCATATATTTATTAAACTTTAAGACATACGAATATGAAACTTTACTCACATATTTACGAACCTCTCAAGTTCAGATTACAGATGTTCAATATGTCCTCCATCAGCGACACGAACAATATCACATCGATACTCACTGATGTTATGGCAGTACGGATCCGGTTCTTCAACTCTTCCAGGCTCTGTGGAAGTGGTGGTACATAAACGTTGTCTTTAACGAAACCCCATAGGAAGAAGTCACAGGGTGTCAAATCCGGTTGACCGTGGAGCCCAGCTGAGACATCCTAAGTCGCCAGCTCCTTAACGACCAATCCAACGGTTCGGTAGAGGTTCATTCAGATATTATTCACGCACTTGGCGACTCCAGTGAGGGGGTGCCCCGTCTTGCTGAAAAATGAAGTGGACTTCGTGCAGCCTCGGAAACAACCAGTTTTGTAACATAGCGAGATACTGCTGACCGGTAATCGTGATTCCATCAAAGAAGAATGGACCGTAAATAGATGAACGGGATGTCGCACAAAACACATTGATTTTAGGCGAATCTCGTACATGTTCAATGGCTGCATGTGGGTTCTGTAGAGCCCAAATTCAAACATTGTGTTTGTGTGACTACTAATATGGAAAGTAGCTTCATAACTAAACACGATGCGTTGTGCGAAAGTGTTATCATTTTCAATAGCATCGTGTATCTCGTTACAAAATGCCACACGTTTCCGTTTGTCATGAGGACGTACAGCTTGTAATAACTTTAACTTGCACGGCTTCATAACCAACCGACCTCTCAAAATACGCCAAATTGTTGTTGTAGCCAGTTGTGACTCCCGACTGGCACGACGAGTTGATTTTGAAGGATTACGTTGGAAAGCAGTTTGAATTCGTGCGACATTTTTTTCAGAGACCCGAAGGCGATCTGGACTCTTTCCTGTACATACACATCCAGTATCTACAAACTGTCGATAGCATCTGCGAATGTCCCACCCATTCGGAGGATCGATTTGGTAGCTCAACCTGAAACGTCTTTGCACTGTAATCACGGAATTGCACTTCGCAAACTCAAGAACACAAAATGATTTCTGCTGCGGAGTAGCCATTTTAAACATATGACGGTTACCAAGAAAAACAGAAGGCAACTGTCGTCTAGCGGCTATTAAATAAACTAGACCATGTATTCGTTTCTCCAATAGCCGAGCCGAGGCGCAGCGATCGATAGTTTGGACAAAATAATACTTTGTAATACGTATATTCTTTTTGAAACACACTGTATTTAACGATAACAGAATTCTTATTCGGTTAAATATTGATAAAAGCTTTTCGTTACAAGATGAACAACATTATTATATTTTGCTTTATCTAAGAAAGATGTTTGCTAATGAAAGCTTTAAACTATAATTTATACTCCCAACGAATACATTTTATATCATTGCTATCAATAGAATTGCATTGTACGTAATTACATTAGGATAGCATCCGTTAAAAATACATTTGTTAAAATGACATTCTTCTAGGTACGGACATGAAAGGAAGATTACGCAACAAGTACAAGCCATACAGCACAATAAAATCAATAATATACTTTGTAGGTACGTGCAAAGAAATCAACGGTATATCACATTTAAAACGAAACATTTGACGTTATTTTATTTAAGAGAAGTCTTCACTAACCATCAATTATTTTCAGAACCCACGATTCCCAAGTCTTTTGTGTTAAGGTGTATCCGCAGCATATACACTCGTACAAGATTAGAGAGTCTTTTACCATTTGGAAAGCACTTTGAAAGGTCAACAATACGAATTAAAGGATTATTTTATTTTCGAAAAACTCCTTTGGACAGCTACCATTGTGGGTAGTTTATCCCGAAGCTGATACATGTAGGATACTTTCGTTTTAATTTAGTGTTTCAAAGAAACGTCTGCGCAACAATGAAACTCAAATCGTTCTAAACGCTTGACAAAGAGTTAGATTGTGTGATGTATTTATATCGATAAATTATATGTGTTTATTCTCCTTTTTCTTCGTTTTGAAACGGAATTGTGTTAATTGTTATTTCGTTACCGACGGGATATTGAGATTTGTTGACACGTTAATAGCGCACAAGAGCAAAACGTTCTAATTGCAAGACTAGGTTTAATCAAAAGACTCGTGAAATTGTGCTGTTATTGAGTAAAAAATTATAATTTAGAATCGTAATACAAAATGCAAGAGATTGATGAAAATATAAAATGGTTAAAATGTATGTAATTTACATAAAATATTCAAGTAATCGCATTAAATAAGTGGAAATAGTTTGTGTAAAGCCGACATAGTTTTCCATTGTATTCCTTTTTAATCCCTTGCGCCTTGGTAACTTGTAGTCATGTATCAATTTGTAAAAGAATTGCAAAATTGTTAATTTTATTAACTCTTAATTGGTTGGTAAGTATTGTTAACTAATTAAAATAAATAAAACTAAATTTGGAACTTTTTTATTAGGTGCGCGACTAAGTTCTCGCTGTTTTTTTGATGAAAATGCAACTTTATTGTGTAAAAATGTCTACAAATGAATCATTCAAAATATTGCCCATCGCTAGCGACAACTTTTTCCCATCTTTCTGGCAGAGCTCGAATACCGTCACGGTAGAAGTGTTCGTCTTTTGAGGCTATCCACGAATCAAGCCATTTTGAGATGTCTTCATATGAGCAGAACTGCTGATTAGCCAGACCATGTGCCATGGAACGGAACAAGTAATAATCGGACGCGCAATATCTGGGGAATATGGTGTGCGGGGTAGGACCTCCCATTTGAGCGTTTCTAAGTTGGTTTTAACGGGTTTGGCAACGTGAGGCTGAGCGTTGTCATGCTGTAGAATCACTTTTTCGTGCCTCTGCTCGTATTGTGGCCGCTTTTCGCGCAGTGCTCGGCTCAATCGCATCAATTGAGTTCGATACCATTCCCCAGTGATGGTTTCGTTCGGTTTCAACAGCTCATAATAAATAACACCGCCCTGGCCCCACCAAATACACAGCAAAACCTTCGCAGCGTGAATATTCGGCCTTTTTTCCGTAAAAGACCGTGTTTCTTTAGAATCACCTGGTGTGTATAGGATTTCTTGCTCGCGCGGCAGTGCATATATTGGTGAAATAAAGCGGTCTGTCGGCACTCGTATTTCTGAGCATGAGCGTTGTACTAGGTTGCTGCGCGTAGCTGATTCTGCACCTGCCGAGCATAGGCTGGAAACCGAGCACCATATTCAGTTTAATTCTACCAAGATCCTATCCCGTACTAACCATTACTGTGGTCGCAAAATCCGCGAATCTGCAGAGATTTCTAAGCACCCCAATAACCTTAACCGGAATGATGGCTACCCCCTACACAACGCCTAGCAATCCTGCATCTCCAAAGAACCCAACCGCAACCGTAACGCTCCATCGACCCATGACACATTACCTATCTATAAACCCGGCCACCATCGACTTACACCAGTTTCAGTGCGACAGACAGTAGCAGTAGTTAAGCCCTGAAGATGTCCCGTACGAGTGGGTACGAAACATCGGCAGTTATACCAGTGACGCGGTTCTAGCCCGGAAGCCCAAAAGCAGATAGTATGGACCACGACCGCGGAAGTGCACGTACCAGACTATGATGATTTAAATTTTATTGTCGTTGTTGGATTACGTGTATTTACATAATAGATGATTATGTTAGAATATAAAATAATTTCTTCTCCAAAAATTATTCCTGATTTCATTTCTACAAGATTCCTAGCACTGCGCTTGTACAAGTGATTTATAAGCGATGATCGATGTTGTCAAAATATTCCAATAGTTCATTAGATAAATATAAGATTTCCATTATCGATTTTACAAATTATATCTATAGTTATATTTAGCACTGCTATCATACAATCAATACATTTATAAAATTTTATGCTTCTTAAGATCAACAATTAATGATCCACAACCATCTTGTCTAAGACTTTTAAGAAAATAGATAGAATACTGATCAACCGCTAATTAGGAAGATCAGTATGACCTTTTGAAGTACGATCGAATAATAGCTTACAAGACGATGGACATTTGTTTCATTTCCTTGTTTTCATATGATTTGATATGAATAGTTTTCGCTAGAACGAAGAATTAAAAACTTCGCACGTCTGAAAGTACAAATTCGGAAAAATCATTAAATTGCTTGATTCCTCTAACGACACGTAACATCGTGCTTGGAAGAACAAATGATTTAATAATTCTTCCAAAATTTAGACATACATTTAGACGTGCAAAATTTTTAATTCTACAAAAAAAAGGAAAAACTATCAACGGCGAGTATTATGCGAACTTATTGCAACGATTGAGGGAAGAAATCAAGCAAAAACGGCCGCATTTGTCTAGGAAGAAAGTGTTGTTTCATCAAGACAATGCACCAGCTCACAAATCCGTTATTGCAATGGCCAAAATTAATGAATTAAAGTTTGAATTCCTACCTCATGCAGCCTATTCGCCAGATTTAGCTCCTTGGTATTATTTTCTGTTCTCAAACTTGAAAAAAGGTCTCAGTGGTTAAAGATTTTCCAACGATGAAGAAGTGATGTCGGTAGTTAATGGCTACTTTGAGGAGCAAGACAGTTCTTATTATAAAAAGGGTATCGAACTTATTGAGCATCGCTGGGGAAAGTGTATAGAACGGAAAGGAGATTATGTTGAAAAAATAAATATATTTCTTTCCAAAATTTTTGTTTGCTTTGTTGGGTTGGGTACTTCTGGGACCACCCTCGTATAACTTGTGTTGCCTGTTAAAGTTCTGTTGAGTTAAATATAGTTACTAACGAGTTAAAAGTATAACTAATACATAACTTAAACATTATATATTGTCATTTTATTAAGGGAATAACATTTATAGAGTATTTTGAAATTAATGCCAAACATAATATTAAACATCCCTTTATTTGCTCTTAAGTAAAAAAATTTGGACCTAATACTATTAATTGAGTGTCACTCATTGTTAATGAATTATGTTTGTACTGCTGTAAGTTCTCCTTAAAATGAACAAGATCCAAAAAAAGTATTAGAAAGATTACAAGACTCGCTAATGAATTTTTTTTTGACCTTGTTCATAATTGCTAATCGAAGTTTCAATTCTTGCAATTACCTCCTCTGTAGAAGTGTCACAGCTTGGAAAACAATATTTTAAGCCTACGTATGATATTACTGTTGTTCGTTCTACCATTTAACGTTACTTTTACTGTTATAAATTTTGAAAAAACAATTTTTACACCGTTTCAAGAAATTAATATTTGCACTTAATATTTAACGGTTAAAAGTTCTCTCGAGTTAAATGTGGTAACTAACGAGTTAAAAGTGGAACTGATACATAATTTAAACCTTATATATTGTCATTTTATTAAGGGAATAGCATTTCTATAGCATTTTGAAATTAATGCCAAACATAATATGTATTAAACATTTCAGAACGACCCACGTAAATTAATTTTACCTATCATCGATTTAGACGAAGCATCATTTTAAAATTTACCAACAAAAGCGAACAAAAGATCTTGAAAAACCGTCAATTCTACTTAACCACTAAAGTCTGTCAATTCTCTTATCATTTTAAGATCTGCTCTAGGTACAATACAATACTAGTTCGAGTCAGCAGCACCAGCAGCAGTAATTCTTTACAATCTTCGCATACTTCATTGACTGTGCGGCAAGTTTGAGTGGTCTTCACGGTGTTACATTGTTCAAAGAACCTAACAACCACCGCAATAATAAAGTAGAAGCCACTTCTTCTTCGGGGAACATGTAACAGTTGGTGTACTTGTAATTCGTTTTAGTGGTACTCGACAAGTGCGCACTTCTCGCGCTCCGCAGCTTTTATTCAATTTTTATGATGTTGGGCTGTTTGTTGTTAGTGCAATCTTAACTATTTTGACGTTTAATTACCGCATTGTAGTTGGAAATATGACGGGCATGAATGGATATCGGAGCTTTTAATAGCGTTTATTGTTCGCGAATGAATTGTCTTTTTGAATTTGCGAAACGGAGACACTATCATTATTTATTCCTTTTATACGAGAAGAAATTAGAAAAATTGTGATTTAAATTTGCCATTATTGAATATATTTTATGAAATTATCACTTAAATTTCGTTAACTCTTCTCGTCTTGGATCTAAAGGCAGTCTATAAAGTAAAAATTAGATTATCAGGAAAGTCAGTGTTTTTATTAACAGATGGCGCTGGTTCATTACTGCAAATGCTAGAGTAATTCGCATCTACCTTTATTTACATTTATTCTCGCAATATTATTAAAGTCTTTTTTGGCCTCACTGCGTGGCAACTCTGATGCGTCGCCAACATTTGGCTGCTTTGGTTTAACATAAATTCGCATCTATCTTTATGTTAAACTAAAGCATCCAATTGTTGGCGACGCATCAGCCTCTAAAATAAAAGCTTCTTCGCAATATACTATATTTATTGCCACATTTCAAAATTAATCTTTTTTTTTTAATATATTCTTACCAAATTTAGTAACTATTAATGATGTTATAAAATATAAAACAGTACCTGTAAACAATTATGGTTAATAATTCAAGTATCTTTTACACTATATTTCGAAAACAGAGACAAATTACTGAATGGTTTGTTAGTGTTGGAAAGGAAGAAGACAACAAACAACAAACATGAGGAAATGAACGCTACAATGTTTACATCTTATCAAAGAAGAAACGCGCATGGAGCATCTTGATTAAAAAAATTCAAGAGACCGGTTCCGTGGAAGATCAAAAAAGTGAAAAATACAGTCGAAGTGGTCGTTCACAAGAAATTATTGGTTTGGTTCGCGAAAGTGTTGCTGAAGATCCTGAAATGTCCATTAGACGACGTTCACAACAACTTGGACGTAGTCGATTAACAACATGGCATATTTTACACAAGGATTTAGTTCTGAAGACATATAAGGTTCAAATAACACAGAAACTGAAGCCATTAGATCATTCAAAACGTCGTTTATTTGTCAATTTCATCAATGAACAACCAGCTGATTTTTCTCAAAAAATAATATTTTCCGATGAGGCACATTTTGAACTTGGTGGCTATGTCAATAAACAACATTGCCGTATCTGGGGTAAGGAAAATCCGCGCATGAATGAGAAACCTATGCATCCTAAACGAGTTACTGTTTGGTGTGCATTATGATCAGGTGGTGTAATTGGACCTTACTTCTTTGAAAATGCTGCTGGTGAAGCTGTAACTGTCAATGGTGATTGATATCGTCGGATGACAACCGAATTTTTGTGGCTTGAATTACTGAATATTGATCTAGAGGATATGTGGTTTCAACAGGATGGCGCTACACCTCACATTGCACACGAATCAATTGATTTATTGAGAGAAAAATTTCCTGGACGTGTAATCTCAAGAAACGGTATGTTAATTGGCCATCAAGATAATGTGATTTGACACCGTTAGACTGTTTTCTTTAGGGTTATGTGAAAAGTCATGTTTATAAAAAAAAAACAATCCACAATCAATTCCTGCTTTGAAAGATGAAATTATTCCTGTCATTGGTGAGACAGAGTCTCAATTATGTCAAAATGTCATTGAAAATTTTAACAAAAGAGTGGACGTCTTCGGAGATGCAAGAGGAAGCCATTTGGCAAATATTATTTTTCGCATATAAATGTCATAACTGATACTTCAATGACCAATAAAAAGTCTTTGAAAGTGAATGCAAATTATGTGTTTTATTTATTCTTTAAAAAAACCGCCAAATTTGAAACACGCTTTAGAACCGTTCATAATGTCTAGTGGAGTAGGCGATAGTGATTCGACTTTACCGGCGTCAGAATGAATTCGAAAATCGCGAAATAGTTTACAAAGTCAGACATGTTAGTCATTAACTTTATTTAATGATACAAATTGTTACAGTTGCAAAATTTAAGCTATTTTCTATTGTATTTATACCATTTTTGTATTGTAAAAATTAGATAAAATAAAATGATACACAAAAAAATTTGTTTGATCGTCTTCAATTCCTCAGTGGTAAATTTAAAAAATTGTAGTTGCTCAACTTAACAGTAAAAGACTTCAAGATTAAATAAGTAGTTATTTAAAGTTAATCAAGAAATATTGTAGGCCTTATCTGACAGCTAAAGTATCAGATGAAATATAGAAACAGCCAGTGAAATGTCATTGCTTTTAATTATTATTATTAATATACATTAAGTATTATTATGTATACCTAATGTATCTATAATGACTTACTCTTAGAACTTTTTTAAACAAATAAATGTAATTACATGGGCTTTCTAAACAAATATCTACACATATAGAAACAAACATTTTAATACATGGATTATGTAACAATACTGCTGATTTATTTACTTTTCTATTCTAGTTTACTTTCACGTGTTGTATTACTGCATTTATGATTCTGTTGTAAGCAGTACGCATCGCTTTCATATTTTGTACATACACAAAGGGCACTAGGAAAGTTTTGCAATATGACGCATCAATGAATCGTAGGAATCTGCTTGTTGATGCATGTTGAGACATGTTCGTACGTGCATAGTAGCCGCCGCGCCATGTCAATGCGCTCAAATATTCATTAGCAGTGAGAGTGTAAAGCGCTTGCGATGGCATCGTGGTCACGAAATGAGATAAGGGCAGTTTTGCGTTATAATTTCGTGCGTGGTTTAAACATAGACCAGTGCTCGGAAGAAATGACTCTTGCACTAGGTGATGTTTGTCCACATCGCACAACGATATTCAGGTGGTATAGAGAATTCCAAAGGGGAAATTTAACTGTAGAAGATGCTGAGAGGCCGGTGAGGCCACGAACGTCAGTTATGGAGGAAAATGTTACCACTGTGAGGAGAATGCTTTGCGAGGACAGGCAAATGACATACCAACAGATAGAGGGTATTTCAGGCCTAAATGCAGGAGCAATTCGTTCGATTCTGCATGATCATTTGCACTTGAAGAAACTTTGTTCTCTCTGGGTGCCGTATCGACTGACTGAAGAGCAGATGACCCGACGTGTGACTTGGTGCCGGGAGAAGCTAAAAAAGTTTAATAAGGGATAATCTCGGTATGCGAACAAGATCGTGACAGGTGACGAGTCTTGACTATACTATTACGATGTGCCGGCCAAAGCTCAAAACAAAGTTTTTGTCTTTGATGATGAGGACACACCCGTAGTTTTCAGAGACTCTCAAACTGTAAAGAAGAAAATGATAGCTGTATTTTTCAAATCGAGTGGATTTGTGGAACGCGTCGTTCTGGACACAAAGAAGATAGTCACAGCTAAGTGGTATATTAAACAGTGCCTGCCTAAAGTCATTGGATCTACGAAGAAGCTGCTGCCAAAGTCAAGAATGGACACCTGGTTCCTCCATCACGATAATGCTTCAGCTCACCGCGCCAAAACCCGCACCGAATATTTGACAACGACAGCATTGACACTTCTCGAGCACCCTCCCTACAGTACAGATCTTGCTCCCTGTGACTTTGTACTGTTCCCGCATGTGAAAATGAAATTAAAAGGGAAGCGATTTTCCAATGATGAGGACCTTCTGCGGGCTTGGGACAACAAGTGTTCTTTACTCCCTCGTGAAACTTGGCAGAACTCGTTTAAAAATTGGTTTCGGGGGATGGAGAGGTGTATTGAGCGTGGAAGAAATTATTTTGAAAGAATTAAATAAACAAAGCTTTATTGCAAAACTTTCCTAGTACGCTTTATATCGATGAAGTTATAGAACCGTTCATAATGTCTAGTGGAGTAGGCGATAGTGATTCGACCTTACGGCATCAGAATGAACAGTGCCTGCCTAAAGTCATTCGATCTATGAAGAATGGACACCTAGTTCCTCCATCACGATAATGCTTCAGCTCGCCACGCCAAAGCCTGCATCAATTATTTGACCATGACAGGATGGAAACTTCTCGAGCACCCTCCCTATAGTCCAGATCTTGCTCTCTGCGACTTTGCACTGTTCTCACATGTGAAAATGAAGCTGAAAGAGAGGCGGTTTTCCAGTGATGAGGACAGTTGGCGCCTAGCGTCGAAGGCTGCATTTTTCGCTCGTAGATCGCAATTTTTTGGCCAAAAGTAAATTTTACTCCAAACCTGGACAATTTTATCATATTCAGTATGGTCAGCTACATATATAACCAAAATTTAATTAAAATAGTAGGCATGAACTAAAATTTAGTTCATACCTACTATTTTAAATGTGCAAAATCCAAATGCGTAAATTACTTTCCAAATTACAATTTAATTTTATCCAAAAATCGTTATTTTTTTAAAAATTATCTACATTCATTTATTTTTTTTTAATGTAACAAACTCATTGATCATTGAAATCTGTCTATAAATAGAATCGCTTAAAACAAAAGAAAGAGAGCGCCTATCTTGGAAGAAAGCACACATCAAATTTGGTCAAAAAAAGTGTAATAAAGGTTATGTTGAGAAGTTTCCAAATACTTACATGTCAGAAGATAAATATGTATACTACTGTGGGCAAAAAATAGTAAGACTTTGCTCATAATTTTTAAATTCTTAATTTATTCTTCCAAATCTATTTTGTCCCCCTCAAAGTAATCCCCCCTGGCCCCAATACACTTGTGCCAACGTTTCTTCCAATTCTCGAAACAGTAGCTAAAGTGAATTTCAGGAATAGCCTTCAATGCGCGTAGCAATTCACGTTTAATGTCTTCAATTGACTCAAAACGGTTTCCCCGGAGCGGTCGTTTGAGTTTGCTGAATAGCCAGAAGTCACACGGAGCTAAATCAGGCGAATACGGTGGTTGCGGCACGATATTGGTTGAAAATTTGGTGAAAAACTCACGAAGAATTAATGCAGTATGCGACGGTGTGCAACTGTCAACGTAACCTTGATTTTTGACTTGCTTTGACGTGTTTTTTTGGGCTTCGGCTCACCTTTGATACGATATTCGTTCGATTGATCGTCTGTTTGCGGGTCATAAGCGTAGATCCAAGTATCATCTGCAATTATGATGCCTTTCATTTTGTCTTGATAGTCGGAAAGCATTGTTTCACAGACGTCAACGTGACGCTGTTTTTCGAAAAAATTGAGTGATTTTGGAACAAATCGCGCTTTCACTTTTCTAAGGCCCAAATGATCTTTCAAAATGGTTTTCACTGATCCTTCCGATATTCCAACGATGCCAGTAAGGTCTCTGACTGTTAATCGTCGATTCTCAAGCACCAATTCGTTGACTCCTGGACGTGGTTCGTTATCAACGCGTTCTCGACCCTCTTTGAATAATTTGTACCAATCAAAAACACTTGCTCGCGACAAACAATTATCACCGAAGGACTTTTGCAACATTCTGAACGTTTCGGCACCAGAAATTTGATTCCGTACACAAAATTTAACGGAACTTTTTTGTTGACTAATTTCACTCATTGTAAAAATCGCCGAATGCACTTTTTGTACTTCAGAAAGACAAGCGTATACTAAACACTAATGATTATTTTGATGTGACATTTGGCACAGATGTCACTGACAATCATACCAACCTAGAAAAGAAATATTTCGACGAATGGGTTTTCGCGAAAGTCTTACTATTTTTTGCCCACAGTAGTATATATACATACATATATATATATATATATATATATATATATATATATATATATTATAATTTTATTACTACTATTATTCATATGATAACATTTATTGATATATATATATATATATCAATAAATGTTATCATATGAATAATAGTAGTAATAAAATTATAATTACTACGTATATTAAGTAATATAAAATTTATTGGAGATAATATTAGTAATATCTAAATAATAAACAATGAAAATGGCATAAACTGATACTAATAAATAATGCAAAGATGTAATACTTTTTAAAAATTATATCGAAATAAAAAAAAGTGACATAAGTGATTGTGATTAATAAACTGATAATATACATATGTGTAAAGTTATAAGAAAATAAACACCATCTATTAATTAATACAAAAGTATAAAGAAATTAAATTGCATTGAGTTTGCCAATGCAGGCATAAAGGAAAAAAGCGGATCATATAAGGAAAGATGTCGTTTGTATACGGAAATAAACGACATTTAAATTTGCATTAAGAAAAAATAAGATATTTGTAGTTATAACTTATGTTTATGT
>JAVIWB010001952.1:0-27282 GCA_031893035.1 Dermolepida albohirtum | reverse complement strand
TAGCCATCTGTATGTCAGAACTTTTTAAATTGCTAAGTATAGTAGTTACCATATCGGTAACTTCCGCGTCCGTTGAGCGAAGTTTTTCCACATTGAAACGTATAAAATCGTATGTTAGAAATACAATTGGACAACAAAGACTTAGTAACTGTGCACTAATTGCAATCGAAAAGGAATTGGTTAAAACGATGACGAGGGATGAACGATTTTATAATGATGTAATTGATTATTTTGCTAACACAAAAAACCGGAGGATACCTTTGCTATACAAGAAGTAAAATCTATTAAATGTAATTCTACGTGCAATGCCAATAAAGGAAATTCTCTGTATTTTAAAATATTTTCATTTTGCATGTAATTTTGAAATTTTGTTATTGGATTGTTGTTGATTTATATATATATATATGTATATATTTGTTATATTATTAAATTTTATATTATAATAGGAATGTATTTATTTTTAAATCCTAGAAGATTGAGTTCTTATTTTCGATTAATGTTTTTAGAATTTATTTGATTTTTTAGAATATTTATTTTCGTTTCACAAGGGTTTACTTTGAAACTTCGTTTTCCCTTAAAAATCGAATGGGCGCGATATAGGGCTCAGTTCACGTCTGGCAGCCCTGTTTGTACTGGAAGCCCTATATATATATAAATATATATAAACTGTTTTTATATG
The DNA here is from genome assembly GCA_031893035.1 of Dermolepida albohirtum. Classification (NCBI taxonomy): domain Eukaryota; kingdom Metazoa; phylum Arthropoda; class Insecta; order Coleoptera; family Scarabaeidae; genus Dermolepida; species Dermolepida albohirtum. The sequence continues at coordinate 26,603 of JAVIWB010001952.1, read as the reverse complement.
TAGTAGGTATATAGAGTTTATTAATCAATTGTAAACAATTTTGAATATTTATTATTCTATCTGCCTCACCATGTCAAATACTCACGAGCCGCCACTGATACAACGCCGAAGTCTGCAGGGCCACTCATCAATCGCTGTACGGACGATATCCATGGGAAAATTGTCGACTGCTTCTGTTAACGCTTGCTTCAATGATTCCAGGTTGCGATGGGGTCTTCTCCAGACCATGTCCTCTAATATTAACCACAGTTTGTAGTCGGATTTAGGCCTGGGCTTGCTGACGGCCAATAGTCAGTACTAATAAACTCAGGTACATGATTTTCAAGCTATTGCTGAGTTGTTTGGGCCTTGTGAGCGGGCGCAGAGTCTTGTTGGAATATCCATAGATGGTTTTGGAACATGGTGTAGTTCAGGGGCTCCACTACATTGCTTAAAATGTCTCGTTGATAGTTTTTGGCCGCTGTTTTAACACCTTTTTCACAAAAATGCAAGGAAGTGACACCGTCATAGGGTACTCCTCACCAAACCATCACTGAAGCAGGAAAATGACCTCGCTGAATTCTTGGCACCACTTCACTGGCTTTCTTGGAGGACCGTGCATACATCCTATCATTCTGCTTGTTAAAAGTTTCTTCCACGGTAAAAATTCTTTCATCAAAAAACAGAATTTTTTTGTAACGCTCTTTGCCGTACAACGATATCAGGTGTCTGCATTTTTTCTTCCTATTCTTTTTTAATTCAACGTTAAGGCGCTGTCCTGTTTGTCGTTTGGAAACTCCAAGTCCTAGGTCTTGTTTAATGATACGGCTCATGGTTCTCGGAGCAATACCCACTTCACGAGCCATGATTTTCTGTTTGCGGACAGGATGTCGATTGATGCGGGACCTCACAGCATTGATGGCCTGTGGTGTACGAACTATGCGAGGCCTGCCAGATCTTTTACGGTCGATTACAATTCCAGTATCAATGAATAACTTAACAGTACGATACACAAACACACGCGTAATATTTAACGGTTTCAATAAATCAAAAATACGGGCTCTTTCTATTCCACACTTATGAAGTGCAATAACCGCAATACGGCTCTCTTTATCTGACCATTCCATAATGACGACTTACGTTATAGTGAAATTGTTCGGCACTTTTGTAAAGCATATATCAAATGTCGGAACTGCCCACATAAAATTTTTGTGCTTTCAAGTTATCATCTGCAAAAAGGTGCGTTTACAGTTCTAAATTATTATTTTCTGCTATTCCATCGCTAATTAAATTCAACAGAAATCAAAAATTTCCGCGCTGGAGGAGGACTCGAACCTCTACTTGCCGTTTTCTAGACGGCTGCTCTACCAATTAAGTCACCAGGCAGTACAACTTCAACAAGTACTGATTCTTTCCAAAAATTTCGGTACACCTCACTGGTAAGTTTTCCTGGCAGAGATATTGGTTCAGTTTGCCAGTCACCCACAATTGCAACTCAAATATTAACTCCAAATACTAAATTTTTGCATGTTTAGTAAACAGATTATATAACTGCAATATTAAAATAAATAAATAAATGTTAAAATACGAAATATATCAGGACTGTTAAAGTCGTATAAAAAGACAAAGTTTGCTTTATTTGCTTAGTTGCGAGGGTAACATTTCGGGAACTGGCAACACTGTTAGTGTTGCCTCCATTTGATGATTGCATGGTAAAGTTTGTCTTTTTTGACAATATATTTACCTTGACAGTTTCATTATCAGGTCGCTATTTCTATTGTTGACAGTAACTTGAAAATTTTATGTCAGCGAAAAAATGGAATTAACTTGCGAACATTTTCATGCAATTATTTTTCATAGCTTTCGGCGTGGATTATCTCAACAAGAATGCATCGACGAGCTGAATTCTTTATATGGTTGGACGCTGAAATTCGTGAAGGTTGTTCCGCAAATGTTGTTATGTCGAAAAATATTAATACAGTGTCTGAATTGATTGATTACCGTGAGATCGAGGCATCTCTAGGTATTGGTAATACCAGCGTGCATAGAACCTGCATGAACATTTAGCCGTTAAGGAGCTATGTTTACGTTGGGTACCACATAATTTGACAACCGTTCAAAAAAGGACTCGGTCGTTCATTACAAGAAATGCATAAAAAATACAATGGCGGTGCTTCAAAGAACATTTATAAAGTTATCATAGGTGTTGAATCTTGGATATATATGTATGTATAAGCCCGATAGTAAACAGCAGTCGACTGTGACATGAGCCAAAACCAACAAAAGTTGTTCGCGCTGAAAGCACATCAAAACAAATGGTCGTCTGTTTTTCGGAAACGGTCAATTTCGAATGGTACACAACTATTTGTTTGCCAAAAGTTTTTGAAGAAATAAGGAAAACGAACCGAAAACGACAGATCATTTTCCACCACGACAATGCGAGCTCTCACAGGTCGGTTCAAACATTGATCTCGCACCCTGTGATTTCTTTTTTTCTCTCACGTGAAGAATAAACTTCGTGGTCAACGGTTTTCTACGCCGGAAGAGGCAGTCGACACATTGAAACTAATATTTTGGAGATACCGCCTTCACAGTGGCAGCAATGCTTTTCGGATTGGTTTAAAGGAATGTTTATGCATTGATTTTCAAGGAGAATATTTTGAAAAGCAATAAAACTATTTTCGATAATAAAAATTTTTTTTTGTTTGCTATTCTCGAAATATAAACGGGTACCCTCGTATAAACTCATAAAATATATACTTCCAAATAGAAATATATGTATGTATGTATGTAGTTCGATATTACCACTTAGCCAAATGCTGAAGCTACCATAGTCTGGCATACAAAAACGGCACGCTGTGTAGTACTATTAACTTTATATTAAAGGCGGTAAACTTTTCAAATCCTGTTAAGCAGTCACGCCTAATAAATATTTGTTTCTATGAAGACACCATTGGCTGTACTTATATTCGGTGATGTTATAAATTATAACAACAGTTTGTATGTACGTGCGGTATATCCATTTACAGTTTTAGTGTGCGTGAGATTTATTGATCGTATATTCAATGAATTACTAACAGTACTCGGCCGTCTATTGTATATTTTTAAAACAATCGTTAATTCACTGTTGAAAAGGTGAATGATATTGATATCGATTGTGGTAGTAATTGAAATATCTAATTTTTATTCTAGATTTGACTTATTATTAATAATCAAAGTTGATAAAGTAATTTTTGAAAAAAGTAGTGTTCTTTTATTGGAAAAAAATGAAATGATAAAGTTAGACATTGACATAAACAAAACACAGCAGGCATGAATTCTTCGAGATAAATACTTTATTGGAAAAATTTTGACAATCGCGTTGCGATATGTCAATTATATCAATGAAAAAGATGATAGAGAGTATAATGGATACTTATGAAACACGACAGTACCTTGTGAAACACGACATTTAAAAGAAAGACAATTTATAAAACATTGTTAAAAAGTTGAGAGTGGAAGCGATTAGTTGTTAATCCATGTGAACAGCATTGGAATACCAATTTCGTCTCGTTTATACAACTATTTTCTAGCGATGTGATATTTTTATTTGTTGATATCGCCATAGATTTTTGAAAATGCATTTTGTCAACTCTTAATTTGATTAGTTAATTTATTATTTTTTCACTTATTGACTCCTAATAAATTATTCTTGCAAGGACTTTTATATTCAACACTAACTGCCCTTTACTGTTTTAAAAAGTTGAGTCGACTTTCCTATAACCACTTTCCTATCCATTATAAAAGAATGTTATTATTTACCTTTGCCATAACATTCACCCGTCATAACTTAAGACTTGGCTTCTTTTGGATTTAAGTTTTTCTGGTCTTGTCTTGTGTTCTCAGTTACTGTTGACTCACCAAAGACACCGTTCGAACTGCTCTAGGAAAAGACTGTAAAAAGGAATGTCAAGTGACAAAAATTGTCTTCAGTGGTAAAATTAGATTACATTTAAGATATCTAATGGCCGTTAATTATATATTGACGCTATTGTCCAAATAATCAGGTTCTCTTTGTTTAAAAAAAAATATGGAATCTCGTCTTATACGCTTATCTTCAGCTTGTTCTGTACTTCTTAGAAGTATGAAGTTTTAAAACTATCTTCCATCACCTATCAAGGCGATCACGCCTACCAAGTTCAATATGTATATATATATATATATACAAGGATAGTTGGACAAGTAGTGAGAATGACACATAGGTGGCGCTCTGATTGGTAAAACAAATGCACTGTAATTTAGGTTGGCTATTTATATGTTTACATTCCGATATTTAGATAAATCGGTTGATTAATTTATTTTTGACAGCTGATTGAAAAAGAAGCAACACGTCGTTTTGTTAAAATGGAAAAAGAGAGTATCGTGCGGTGATTAAATACTTGGTAATTAAGAGTATGAAAGCTACGGAAATAAAAGATGAGTTACGGGAAACATTAGGTGAATTTGCTCCATCATCCGCCACAATAAGTAGATGGGTAAATGAATTTAAACGTGGTAGAACAAGCTGTGTTGATGAAGAGTGCTCTGGAGACATAAAAGCGGGACTTCTAAGGAAATGATTATAAAAGTCCATAATATTATTACGCAAGATCAACGACTCAAAGTGAGAGAGATGACAGACATGGTAAACATTTCAACAGAACGCGTACACCACATTTTAACGAAAGAATCGGGCCTTCCCAAGCTTTCGGCAAGATGGGTGCCGCGATTGCTTACGACTGATCAAAAGTTCACTCATTTGCGCATTTCCAATGAGTGTTTGGACCTTTATAAGCGGAATCCGGTTGATTTTTGTAGGCGATTTGTTGCTTGCGATGAAACCTGGATGCACTACAATACACCCGAAACTAAACAACAGTCGAAACAATGGTTAGAACGTGGTTCTGCACCTCCAAAGAAAGCGAAAACCACTTCATCGGCAAACAAGGTGATGTCATCAATTTTTTGGGATTCAAAGGGCATTTTGCTCATTGATTACATTCAGAAAGGTGCCACAATAAAGGGACAATATTATGCAGAACTTCTACAAAAATTAAATGTTGAGATTCTTGCTAAACGGCCAGGAATGGCAAAGAAAAAGATTCTGTTTCACCAAGACAACGCTCCTTCGCATACCAGCACAGTTGCGATGTCCAAAATCCACAAGTTGCATTTCCAATTAGTACCGTATGCGCCTTATTCGCCGGATCTAGCCCCTTTCGACTTCCACCTTTTTCCAAAATTGAAAATGGCACTATGTGGAAAGAAATTTTCGTCTAACGACGAGCTTATCATCTACGTGAATGAGTATTTTGTAAGCCTTCTGGAATCGCATTTTAGAGATGGCATAAGGGCATTGGAGCACCGTTGGAATAAATGTATTGCTCTTTTAGGAGAGAGAAGATTGAAAAATAAAAATTATTTTGTATTTAAAAAATTCGTTTTTCTTTTCCATTCTCACTACTTGTCAAACTACCCTCGTGTATATATATATATACGTTTGATAAAATACGTCCTATAACAATAGGTAGACATTCTTAAAATCCAAAGATATAAAATTAATTATTAAATAATAATATAATTTAAACCGTATGTTTTCTGCTAATGTCTGTTTTTTTGTACCTGATTGGCAGCATCAACAGTACGTCTTCATAGATGTTAGAAGATAAGGTTATAAAACTCAACAGCCATGTAGTTGGAATTAGTCTGGGCTTTAGCTTAGTAGTGATAGGAGGTTTATGTACTTTCTCTGTTACGAATGCCGTAGTTATAGTTGTCACCATTGATTGGATAGTTATTTGACTGATGGATGTATAACAGGCTAGATAATATGTAGCGGAAAAATAAGGTTAGTTTCTTTTAGAGCTTTGTATAAGTGCCTGTAACTGATTTTGGATTTTTTCCCATTATAGCCCTGATAGCTTATTTTGACGCAGGAATATTTTCTGCGCCGCTGTTGCTCCACTCTATATGAAGATATTATACGTTGTCCTACCATGAAAACTTACGAAGTACACGAGTCGGACAGCGCCCTCTCCTGCAATATGTTTTATCCTTCGGATGGCATATATTGATTTTGCCAGCTGTTTTTGTAAGTTATTAATGTACACATTACACGTTAATTCGAATCGAAGAATACTCCCAAAAATTTATTCAACTTTTCCTGGTTGGTACCTGCAAAATAATAATGTTTATGTTTTTCAATGGTTCATTATTAATTGATTGGCACCAAACCATTCTCCAACCTTCATCATTACCGTTTCAGTAGCTTCTGTTGATCCTCTATTTTTTTCCGTAGAATGAAAAATGAATTGTCTGCGTACGTAAATGTTTTGTCGGAATTTACATTTACTGGAAGATCAATTATATGTACCAGATACAACATGGGTCCAAGTATTAATCCCTGTAGGATTTCCTTATTAATTATTTCCTGTTCTGACAATTCCTATTCCAGTATATTTGTTGCTTCCTATCAGTCATATCAATTAGCTGTAATGACATACCTTGAATTCCGTAATGTACCAATTTTTCTGTTAAGGTGCAGTGATTGACACAATCGAAAGCTTTCGATAAATGTTAAAACACTAGTTCGGCATCTTCTTTGTTACTGGTGGCTTCAGCAATTGTATCCACTCTGGACTGAATTTATTTTTTATTTTACTTATTTTCTAATATGCCCCAATAGAAAACGTATTCGGGACATTGTCGCTATAAGATTCAGCAATTTATTTTTTTTTAGTTCCCCTCGTAGCTAATATAGTTTTTCACACGCATTCAAAAGCTATATAATTCTTCCGTTTCAAGTTTGTACATGTTTTAATAAGGATGAAGTTCCAAACTACTAAAGTATTGTAACTGCTATGGGTTGTTACTAGTTGCTCGCTTAACGTAAAAATGTTTTAGTAAATATATGTATATATATATAATTGTAAATCATTATATTGCATTTATGTTTATACTCGGCACTTGAAAAACATCATATCGAAGAAAACTTATCAGACAAAAGTCTGGAATCTCACGTAACCTAGTGACATGATTCGTCTTCGACCTAGTCATTTGACCTAACACTGCTAGCGTTGTCACTGTCATTCAAGAAAACGACGTTATTATAATTATTACCACTGTTATATACCATTAAAATACTTACACTAAATGTATGTATGCGCTAATAACTCTGACCTGATAATGTTTCCGTACACATAACCATAAATAAATGTTTAAAAGTTGATCTTATTCCTACTTAGAAATGCTTATTATATTATCTATACACTACATATAAATATATTTATTTTATGATTAAAAGATAGGTTTTTCTACACAAGCCGTTCCTTAAATAAGGAGACGAAAAATTTCAAATGATAAATAATGGAGAACAAACTTTTTATCGCTTGTACTCGTAGTAATGCATAGCAGCTTTTCACCCAAATTTATTATGTAATTATTAGATTGTCGGAAAAGTCATAACATATTTTTTGCTTTTTGTTCTTCATAAGAAGAGTGACCATATTTTCCTGCGCAACAAGTTCGTTACAAATACATACATACCGAATACTAACAATGACTCATCCAAGGCCGATCGCTATGCTCAGTTATATACGGTGATTAGAAATTTACGGATAACCGTCAAACCTAACACAGAAATGTTGTATGTCAATCATTAAGGCACACAAGACCATCAATGCTGGTGTGATTAGTCGTTTTATGGCATTATTTTGCGTTATTAAACATTTCTTCAACGAATTTTTTACGTTAAAGTACATATGGCAAACTTGGCCCAATAATTTAAAAATATGTAATTATTTGTCAAATATTGACGTTTGTTAGTTTTAACGTTCATTATTTTCGCGACGAATATGCAATACGGTATCCACACCGGAAGTACCCAACTAACAACACATTTCGAAGATTAGATCGGAGAATTCGTGAAGCAGGCACATTTGTACCCAGTCAACGCGGTGCAGACATCGCAGACATGCAGCTAAGACATCGCCTTATGATCTATGTTGAAGAACGAATTTTGGATATTGTTCATCAGGATCCTATTTGCAACACTTGACAAATAAATCCAGGAAAAGACAACAGTCCTTTCAGTGCTTACGGAGAGCCTTTTAAGCTCGTTTCATATTACAAAAGTACAATAATTATACGAAAATGACACAATTTTAAACAAAATTCATGAAGATCCAAAGATGAACGTTTTACCACTTATTATATACAATGACGGAAGCATGTTCACAAGAAATGATGTCTTCAACAGTCACAATTTTCGTGTTTGGTTGGATGAACATTCCGGAGATATTCGAGAAAGTTTTCCGTGGGTTAGGCATCTTAAACCTTCAAATTATAGGACCAATATTTTTTCCGAGTAGACTAAATGCAAATGAAAACGTAAATGCATTGGAGGAAGTATTGGATAATCCTCCATTAAATGTCAATAACCAACTTGTATTACATGTACGATGGTGCACCAACTCATAATGCAGGAATTACATAGTATGGGTTGAACGAACGTTTTTCAAATAGGTGGATCGGAATATTATGGTCTGCAAGGTCACTAGATCCCCTTGAATCCCCTTGATTTCTTCGTATGGAGTTTTTTGAAGGAAAAAGTTTATATGCGACGTCTACGGTCAATGGACAGAAAGTAATAATTAAAATTAAAGCTACAATACAATTAATTACCCCACATATATTGGAACGCGTCCTAAATTCAATTCCACAAAGACTACAACTTTGTCTTCAAACCACTGACTACCAGTTTTAGCATTTACGTTAATTATCATTATTATTGTAATTTTCATTACACTTATATAAAGTTCGTGTTTCGTCATATCATTCCTACGGAATTGTTGACGGTTTTATACCATGTTGCCAAATCTACATGCACTTTTTAAGGAATTCGTATGGCTTAACTAACGACAATACGACATTTCTGTAGTAGAATTGTCAATTCACAATTAATCATAGAATCGCCCTACATGATGATTATCCGTGAATTTTTCACAATCCACTATATTTGTAGGTACATACGCACATGCGTTCTTACCATATCAGAGTCTATTCTGAAGTACCATGAGTCTTTTAAGGTGCTTGTACACTGTGCGTAAAGGCGGACGCTTTTGGGCATGAAACACCTAACATGCGCAAAGTTATGCGCTTTTCTTGTCATTTGATAGCGTAAGCAATGTTGAACAAATTTACAACTGTAACGAGAATTTCGGGCCCTTTTTCGTGCGTCTTTTCAAGAAGGAGAATTTAAAAAATGGTTCAATATGGACTTTAGCAAACAATAAGGCTACACATACTTTTATATTTAGTAAAGAGTAGAGAAATCTATCGATACTATGAAAGGCAGGTTTGGCAAATTATATGAACAGGCAGTTACGAATTGATGCAATCAATGGCTGATAAGTTCTCTATAAAGTCAAAAACAAAATTATTTTTCGATTGCATTCTCGGAATAACTAGTTTATAATAAAGGCAAGCATTCGGAAGGAGTACAATTGGTGTACAAATAAAAAAAAATGGTTTGGAGAGTGACAATTTATAACATATAATTCTAGATGGTTTGTTTCCAAGCATTTGATGTTTCTATTAAAATTGACACACCTAAATCTGGTAAAGAAAGTGAGGAAATTGGAAAATTAGATGAAAATACTAAAAATTTTCTAGCCAAGTTTTTACTTCTTTCAAAAATAAAAATGTAAATATTTATTTTACCATAAACATAAAAAAATTAACGAATTCGTTTTGTATTGCTTGAGTTTCAAAAGATGATTTCTGAGTTTTACTTTTCACTTGTGCTTTCTAACTCCTCAAAATACTCTGTCCTGAGTCAATGTCTTCAATGTGAAAAGCCTGGGTGTTCAATGATTTCAATGACCTCTTGTTTTTTTCAGTCAATTATGAAGATACGTAAGCGTTAGTAAAATACCTTCTGCTTTATCGGATTCCAGCTCCAAAGGCTTACAAAGAACACGAAATACAGTGGACATCATCAAAAATCCATCTAGTCCTTGATTAAAATTGAATTAATACTCTGCTAGGAGAGCTTTTATTTAGTTCCCCTGGGAAAGGCTTCAAAACATTTTTTGGAAGCGGACAAGCATCATCAGCTACTGAAATGTAAGGCATAGTTTGGCGAGGAAGTGATAAAAGTGGTAATAAATGCAGTTCTTCATTTATTAACTTTCTATTAAATGATGTCTCATGGAAAACTCCCTCATATTAAAAACAATCTATTAAGGCAAGAAACGTTATATTATAAAAACTTTTATAGTTGAAAAAGGTACTGTCACTACACGCTCGATATTTATATAAACAATGTTTGTTCTATACTTATTAAGAGGAAACTTTTAAATACATTGAAAAAGTGGAAAATGATTTAATTACAGAGAACAACCAGAAAGTTAGCAAAGTACGAGGGAGCGTTTTTATATTCGCGGAATGAGCGGGTTGTAGAGGGTTGAGTAGGCGCATTGGGGGCGTGGCCTGTGCAGCGACTCATGATTAGTATAAATACGAAGTTTCATTGTTATTAGACAGTTAGTCTTTGAGCTATCGTCAACCAAGTAACATAATCAGGAGTGAAAAGTGAAATATGGAAAAAATCGAATATCGTGCCGTTATAAAGTTCCTTACCAGGCAAGGAAAATCAGTCGCGACCATAATGAATGAGATGTCATTGGTTTACGTCGACTCTTGTCCAGGAAAAAACATGGTGTACAAGTGGCATAGTTTATTTAAACAAGGAAGGGAAGCCCTTGAAGACGACCCGAGGCCGGGCAGGAGCATTGAGGTGACCACGCCAGCACTTATCCAAAAAGTTGAACAAATTGTACTCGAAGATGCTCGACTAAAGAAGAAACAACTCGCAGAAATGGTTGGAGTATCCGATACAACAATTTTTAAAATCCTATACGATCATCTTGGCATGTCTAAGGTCAGCGCAAGATGGGTGCCGAGAATGCTCACGCCGCCGCAAAAACAACAGCGCGTAGAGTGTTCGCGTGCATTTTTGGACCTCTGTAATGAAGACAAGGATGGTGTATTGAGTGGAATTGTTACTGGAGACGAAACTTGGGTTCATCATTATGAACCTGAGTCCAAACAAGACTCCATGCAGTGGCATAAAAAGGGCACAGCACCTCCCAAGAAATTTAAAGTGTCACAATCAGCTGGGAAACTCATGGCAACGGTATTTTGGGACTCGGAAGGAATATTATTGATTGATTATAAAGATAAAGGTGTTTCTATAACCGGAGAATATTACGCTTCAATACTAGAGCGACTAAAAGAATCCATTAAAGAGAAAAGACGGGGAAAATTGACAAAAGGTGTTCTGCTTTTGCACGACAACGCGCCCGTCCACAAGAGCCGCGTTGCGTTAGCTGCCCTGCATAAGGTGGGCTTCGAAATTGTGAATCACCCACCCTACAGCCCAGACCTGGCCCCGAGTGATTATTACCTGTTTCCGAAAATGAAAAAAGAGCTGCGGGGTAAAAAATTTACTGCCGATGATGAAGTCAAGGAGGCAGTTTTGGCGTATTTTGCAGATAAAGAGAAATCATTTTTTTATGAGAGTATAAATAAATTAATTGAAAGATGTGAAAAATGTATCCGTCTTGCAGGTGAATATATTGAAAAAGAAAAATAATTTGGTTTTTTATTTCCACCCCTTGTCCCCCATTCCGCGAATATAAAAACGCTCCCTCGTAAATACAGATATTCCGAAAAAAAGTAAAAGTAATGCAAGAATCGACAGGAATGCAGATAGTAGAGTGAGTATCTGAAACATATGCTTTTATGAAGGATATGCAAAGTAGCTTGAAATTACTGCTGAATTGGCTGTTTTTTGGCAAGACATTGCCAATCGAATACGAAATTTCAAATCAAAATATGTGGAAGCTATAACAAACCAGCATGTGACAAGGATGTTATGTGAAATGAAAATTTTATAATGTAATAACCTCTCTTGTCAGTCAACATGTTCCTCTCAAACTTCTTTTTCTATTTCAATGGCAAGCCAGAATAAAGTTAATGGCAGAAGCATATTAAGGACACTAGAAAATCTACAAATTTAATTTTTTTTGTTTTTATTTTTGTAGGTACTTTGGTTAAATTTTTGAAAGCTATTAATTTTTGTACTTTTTTGTATACGTTATAAAGAAGAACAAAATGCTTACCTTGGCATAAGTTATACCGGATATTGAAACTTTTAATAAATATCAGGCTGGCATAAGAACCTCCTGCAGCTCAATATCATGTAATTCCTTAGCTTTATATGGGCACACGTTAGTGTTCCACTTTTGTATTTTTGGTGATAGAATTTCTAACAGGAAAAGTCAGCTTGAGACAACCTGGTACATTTCCTATACAACAACTCCTTGTCTTTGTTTAACTCTCAATAAACTGGTACGTAGACTTCCGCGGTCTACTACTGCTACGCACTGAAACCCAGTTTCAATGGGACAGACAGTAGCAGTAGTTGAGCCCTGAAGATGTCCCATACGAGCGGGTACAAACGTCGGCAGTTATACCAGTGACGCGGTTACAGTCCGGAAGCCCAGAGGCAGATAGTATCTCGATAAGCTGTTCTTCCTATTTTAAAAAAATCTCTGTATAATTTTCCGTTTTTTATTATTTACCATTAAATCAAAAAGATTATACCATAAAATGAAAATGAAAATATACATAATAGAGGGTTCCTAAAACAAAAAATACATGATCCCGTTTATTACTAAATTAAAGTACATCTGATTAGGCAGTTGGCGACAAACCAGCATAAAATGTCAACGGAGTATCTAAATTTGTAGATTAAATGACGCGATGTATTAAGAATTAACTCAACTATTAATCGCTGTTTTACTTTCAAAATACATTTCTATTGTCCGAAATCAAATATGAATACATCAAATTTAAATTTTCGTATAATAATCGAATTACTACATATTTTGTACTTAGTTGACATAATATTTAATTTCTTCTATACTACAATAAATTCAATTTGGTCACTCAAGCAACACGATCGTTTTAGAAGATGCACTCCGAGAAAAAAATTTGGGGCGCTTAATTCAAAAGTTTGACATGCGAATGTGAGGTTATGATTGCAGCCTATTAGATTACACAACAAACTAACCTATAAACTCAAACAACAAATAGATCAAAATAGATATGATATTGTACTTGACTGTACTTTAGCTGAATATATAGGTTAAGGAGGTGAGAGATAAAGAGTATCACGTTTTAGTTCATATTTTTTCCGCCGGCCAAATAAAATTGGTCGCACTATATATTTGCATAATTTTACGTTAAAATTATTATTGTTCTCGAATTGTGCAAACATAAATAATCTACAAATAATAGATAGTATATTATACGTAATAATTGGAACTTTGGTTTAAATCTCATAAAATATATGGGCATTTCAGTGTATTGTTGCGTAAAAGCACTTTAAATAGATTAAATGACTAATGAACATCTGAATCGCATATATTGGTAGCCTAGATTCTTGTAATTTACGTATTCTCTTTAATATGTTGGTCGTTTTATTCCAACTATAAATTTTATTCTTTTGTATTTGGCTATTTATCCAACGAAAAGGTATCTGTGACCCCATTTACACGTTCAATGTAAAGACGTTGGGCGCCAGAAAATTTTAATAATGTATAAAATGTGAAACACTTGCCCTTCAGTGAAATATTATCAATTTCAACGAACTCAGCTATACATTTGCATCTGCAACATATGGTATGTTTCCAATAGCGTTTCACTCAGCAATGCACGCCGTGCTGAAAAATGTTCTTATACAAAGTAAATTATCATTCCTCATCTAGTGATGTAACATTTACATAACTAAGATAGTCTGTAAAGCCATGTAAGGGCTGTGGAACAGCATTAGCACTATCATTACGCATTTGTCAATTTGATCAAATCAGAATTTTTCTATAACTAAATGATTTTTTTCACGTTCAACTGCGAGTGTACATCATCCAGTATTAGCAATGACTTCACTAACGACAACGAAGGATTTTCTGATTTGACTATTGTTTCAAGTATTTCTTTGTAATTGTGAATAGTTTGTAAATTTGTAAATACTTGGGAATCTTTAATTTTTTTCTGACTTTTTTTATAGAGTGGTTACTTTTGGATTAAAATATAAAACAAATTTTTTTTGTTGATTGGAAACGTTAAAATAATAAAACGATATAAGAATTGACTGTGGTGTTTGAGGGATACTGTCTGTGAAATTCTCGAATTCGTTTAGGAAATTTAAGAAAACAAAATCCGTGTTTCTCCTAACCGAATTTTTGTTTCAGAGACAATATCTAGCCATCCTTCAATCACCATAGACAGTTCTTACGGGTTGGGGAATATGATTATAGGCAACGCTTTATTATTTTGAATATTTTATCATCGCGGCGAATATCGCTCAGTGAAACTCTATTGGAAACAACATAATGGATGTGTATAACCGAGTTAATCTAGTTTCATAATGTTTAATAAAAGGGTAAGTGTTTCAGAATATTTTATATATTACTAAGTATACTGTAATACTTATCGATTATTTATTGCGATGCGGACTCCTAAGGCAGTCAACGGTTGTGATTTCGTGGATAGTTAATATGGATGGAAGTTTAGTTATGTTGTAATTTACTTTGTAAGTAACCAAGAACGCAATTATGCTAAAAACGTGAATAGATATTCCTACATTACAACTACGTCAAAGTCGTTTTCCCGAGAATTCGAAATTTCATTTCCAAAAATTCATTTTTCATAGAAACTACAATTTTTTTAACGAGTTTATATACAGTGTGTATCAGCCAAATGGAATAAATTCGATAATAATTAAATGGAAGGGTGTTCGAAAAAACGCTCGGACACGTCGATTGGAAAAAATTTTTATTTAAGATTAGGATGTTGTCAAGACGTTTGCGGCGAACACTTTGAACATCTCCTACAGTGACATTAATGTTTTTCGTGCTATTTTTTACATTATCAAAAATTTTTCAAATTAATCTGAAAACATTTAATATTTCCGAAACAGTCGAAGATAGGTATAGGGTATTGTACATGAAATATGTCTGGAATTTTCTAAAGAATCCAAAAATTTAATATTTGACAGGGTGTTGCATTTAAAATAAGAAAGTTGGTATTGACCACTTTTACATGACACACCCTGTATATAAACTTTTTATTTAAAAAAATACGCAACTAAAAATCCCAATCGACGTGTCCGAGCGTTTTTTCGAACACCCTTCCATTTAATTATTATCGAATTTATTCCATTTGGCTGATACACACTGTATAAATAGCATGGATAATTACAAGGGTTGGAGACTTTATTGATACTGAAAACAAAATTTAGCGTGGCTCCTATGTTACAAAAATATAATTAATATTTTTCAATATCGTAAACTTTATATTAAAATCAATTTTAAATAATTTTATTGAAAGCATAATAGGTAACAGTTTCTATTGATTGAAAGCTCTTTGTTATGCTGGCAAAAGTTCTGCAATTTTATGCTGACATGCTTAATTTTTAAATAATGGCTTATCAAACATTTGACAAGATAGCACTTAAACTACTAAGTAATCCACTGTTCGTGGTTTTAATTTTAATACTGCACAATTAATATACCTGACTAGTCACTTTATTACTTATCGCTTATTATTTATATCGTACTATTTACGAACACATTGAAATTGGTTTTAAATTATTAAAATAAAAACACCAACAAGACGAATGATAAAATGACGCTTAAATTTTAACATTAACAAATGTAGGGAAGTGGGTAATCTACGGAAACAAATATTAATCTATTTTTTTACTAATTTAGGGATATTTTACTATCAACTCCGGATACTTGTAGATTACTCAGTATATGTATATACACTGCGATGCATTAAAACTGTCCGGAGTTGGTAGTAAGATGTCCCTAAATACAGATCATGTTTGCTTTTGTGATTTAGTCCGACTAATGTCAATATATTTCCTGTCATTTGCTTGGCTTTCGTCATTTCGGTTATTATTATTTATCGTCATCTTTCATATATACATATTTGCGTTTTCTGGGAGTATTTGTTTGTCTATTTCATTTACGGAGATGGCGCATTTTCGAATCGCAACCTTAAATCCGAATAGATCCTGAACGTGTTCGTTGCAGTCCTGCAATTTGTAGTAGAATACCGATTTTGAAATACAGACCGATGCGTTTGAACAACACCAAAGAGATTAATTGAGAGATTTATGCAGACCGGTAGTGTTTTAAAACGCAGGCCCCGACAGGAACCTTCAGTTTTAACCGAGTATACTGTTGAAGATGTTAGACAAAGAATGGAAGTCAGTCCTCATAATGTTGTGCGGAAGTTGTCCGCCCAAGCAGTATGCCTTAGTTAAAAAGAAATAACTTTTTAACATGGATTTTTTAAATTATAGGGAAGTGTTTACAGAGCATTAAAGTAAATCACACATGCATCTTTATAAAGTTTGTATTAAGCAACATAACTTTGAGCAGCAGATAAATTATAGTCATTGGTTTAGTGACGAGATTTTGATTTAACCTTTTTCTCAGACGAAGAAGCATGGTTTCATTTGCATGTAAATTCTCAAAAGTTTCATACATGGTCAACTAACAATCCATATGTTTTTATCGCAACAACGCTCCATTCCAGTAAAGTTCGTATTTGGGTTGTAATATCAATGCGACGTTTTATAAGGCCAATCTTTTTCCATAATACGATAAATACCCAAGTTACCAACAACAAATATAAGAACTACTTATCAACGATTTGCACGACAATGTACTAATTTTGGGATATTTCCGACAGGACGGGGTTCCAACACATAAGGCACAATATTACATACATTACTCAAAAGAGTGTTATGATCATAGAATAATTGAAATCGATGGCTAGCTAATTCACCAGACCTGATTCTTTTAGATTTCTTTGCGTTCGGATATTTAAAAAATCAAGTGTTTAGTAACAGCCTTAGTATCAGGTCTACAGAAGAGTTCTATTCGTTTTTAGAATAAGATAAAATAATAAATTTTTCACGTCTTGAATAAACTTCATTGACTAATATAATTTTCATCATTATTTGACTTCTTGCCAGCGTAATGGCAATTTATATATTCCATTAAAAAAAAATTGAACCAGTCCTAGTTTGATGTCGTTTCGTTTTTGAATTTTTTGCTCTGCAAAAAACTTTATAAGGACAGAAACAAGTGATAATCGGAGGATGTGAGGTCGGGAAAGTATGGTGGATGTGACAGAAATTCCAGCCTAGCTGCGAGTTTTTGATGAGCCCTAAAGCAGTATGTGGCCTGGCATTATCATGAAGCAGTATGATGTCCTTCCTATTGAACATCGCCGACCTCTTTTCTTGGAGTGCCGTTTTTAAATTATCTACTTGCTGATCTCTTGCTACCTCTTCGAATTTAGCTTTTCGATCGGTTTCAACAGCTCAAGATGCATTGGTTCTCGAATGTTCCATCGTATACACATTCTCTTACGTAGGCAAAACTTCGGTTTAGAGACGAAGGGGGCAGGTTTTCCAGTTCCACAATATGCTCTTTTCCTTATGATGTTTTCATAGGTAATCCACTTTTCATCCCCAGTTATCATCCGGTCCAAGAAGGGTTCGATTTTGATCCGTACAAGTAGAGAAGTGCGTATGATGGCTCGTTCATTCAAATTCTTCTCACTTAACTCATGTGTCATCCGTCCCGAATATTTCCACATCAATCCTAGTTGCCGAGTATCATCTGAAATGGTTTGTTGAGCTGAATCAAGCCTTTCCGCAATCTCCGATAATGTCAAAAAAGGATTTTGCTCAAACATGATCTTGACAGTATCGTTATCGATCAAAGATGGTCGGCTTGTCAGAAAGGTCGAATTACCTATTTGAAATTTTTCTAACCATCTTCTGCATGTTCACCAAACATTTTCACTAAATTTTTACACGCTTCTGAAGCATTTCTTTCTTGTTGAAATTCGTACAAAATACAGTGGCGTAAATGAATATTATCAGTAGACATGGGTACACAATCGCGTCTCACTTAATACTAACATGAATCATCTTCGTTTTAGTGTATTTGTTAGGTTAGTATGTATAGTGATAAAAAGAGAGCCAAGTATGAGTCAAATGAATATGCACATACTTGTTATACACCTAATAATTTTGACAAATTGCAAGATGCAATTACAATATGAGAAAAAATGTAAATCTGTGTTTATAAAATATTGGTGGTCAGTTATGAAGTTTTACCTTAGTTAGC
Source organism: Dermolepida albohirtum (assembly GCA_031893035.1). Lineage (NCBI taxonomy): Eukaryota > Metazoa > Arthropoda > Insecta > Coleoptera > Scarabaeidae > Dermolepida > Dermolepida albohirtum. Next base: position 8,325 of record JAVIWB010001952.1, on the reverse strand, counting down.
CTTCGTCGAATGGTTTACATTAATTTTTTTTTATAAATTGAGTCATAATTTGCGAATTTTAATAGATATGTAGCTATAATTAATTATGTAAATTACTATTTTAGTTCGTTAAATAAAATACATTTAAAATGTTTCTTTAAATTTAAACTAAACATTTAAAGAAAGAGCAATCTATTTTTTAATTAATTTTGTAGCGCCAAGCAGAAATATAACTTTTACAGACGTTTAATCTTACGTAAACATACCACGACAGATATGACGTAACCAACAAAGTAAAAATGATCAGGTACGCCAATTACAAAGTGTTGCCACATTAAATTTGGTATTGCCAACTCCACACACTTGTGATTACTCAGTATAGTATGCTAGCCTAAAAAAACAAATTTGTAAGTGAATGACTAGGCATGCCAATTCATCAGAATTGCCAAATTAAATATTGTTGTTAATTTGGCGACCCTGAGAAATTGGCTTGTCTGGTTATTAATTTCAAGATTTTTTTTAGGTTAGAATAATTTATGTATGACTATAATTGTTTGCCATTTACCTTATCAAATGTTTTACAAATTTCAATTTCAATATCTGGCATAACAACATAGAATTACAGAATTGTTGCTAGATTAACAAAAAAATTATTTGTCCGACAGTACGTCATATGTATACAACTATATCCAGAACATTGCATTGTTTTCCTTGTAGTTTACTAACTAAAGTATTATTTATTGATATCAGTAAGCAATAACATACGGATCCTAATGCAGGATACAAAGATTATGATTTCCTGAAAACGTCAATGGAATGTATGTCTGTCAATGTCAAACGTACAACGGCAAAACGTAAACCATAATCGGTTACAGCCGGTTTTCTACTTGATAATCTCCGTTGTAAAATACCGAATCGCGTTGAAGTATTGCACTTCGCCTATTGACGTACACACAGTCGATGAACAAACAAATTAGGACCTTTAAACCACATCCTTGTAAGTATACAAATAGATTTACACACATACAAAATATAACATAGTATTTTATGTATTGCGTGCGTCGACCATACTGGGAATATTGAAACAAAATTTTCGTGAGCAAAGTGTTAGGCATGCATCGCAGTGACGCATACGGTGAAATACTTTCCGATCTTCTATATTTGACTTCGCATTCTTGCAGGGCGTCCCGACGTCTGACGTCACGGCGCCAGAAATAACAGCTCCTCATTCACGAGACTTCTCGAGCGATAAATAACGCGGAGTAAAGCGACATATTTTCATAATTTTATATTAGTGTTAGGCCATGTTTGTAAACAAAAAATGTATTTTCTTGTGTTATAAAATATTGTCAATATTTTGGCAGCAGTTATTGTAATGAAGGAGTATTTAAAAGTAAAAATAATTTTAAAATATTACACACATACAAACCGAAGGACATACACGTAATGATTAACGATTACTTTTTTATTTTTTATTAAATTATATAATAAAGCGCCAATTTCAGTAACATTTTATCAATATTCGGTAATGGCATTCATACACGTTTTGTCATTTGAAATCATTTAAATTAGAGATTAAGAGTCTATTATTTCAACGAGCACAACTTCTGTCTGTCGTATTCAAGCAGATTAGACTTTTAAAGTCTCCGAAAGTTTTCTTCGTTATCGGCCAAGAGGATCTTAAAAATGTGAGGGGATGCTTGGCAAAAACTTAATAAAGATAAGAAATTATAGCAATTCTGCACGGATAATTCTTTCATGATAGTGAATACCTTTTATCAACAGTAAAGCATTTATTTATGTTTCACATGTTAATTATCAATTTATAACACCTTGGGCACGAAAGTGATTAATACACATAATGCCTTCAGACATTGTACGCGAACATTATAAATTATAATGCACGTAAGTTTAAAAATAATCTTCCTCCCTTCACCTCTTAATGATCGAGAGTTGGTTTTGTGACACTCACCCATAAGGCGACAAAAAATTAGATGAAAGCTTATAAAATGTTTCTAAGATTAAAAACTTAAATAAAACATTTAAATTGGTTTATTTCAATATAAATTCAAGACATTTAGTTGACTTTGACTTTTTATAAATGAAATTAATATTTATAATTTTTGAGAGTATGATATTTTTCAAAGCAATATCCAATGTGTAGTGACGGATTCGCAGAACATGTTGAACAATGTGTAGACGTTTGTTCACGGCTGTCTTTAATCTTTCTACCTGAACATATTCGACAATCTTTTTTTCCTCCGGTCCAAAGAAAGTGGAACTTCTCGTCAAGTCAGTTTTCCAATCATACATATTAAATTACCTCTCTCTTAGTTAAAGAATTAACTTTATAACAAACCAAAGATGTATCATATCTTATTTCTTTTCGTTCTGGTATTTTTAAAACTGCATGGGTTTACTATAGATACCTCCAATCTCTAAAAGAAAAGTTTACCCAATCATTTAACACTTTTATTTATGAAGGGACGAAAAGCTGCATAATAATCTGCTCGATTTACACCAAGCATATGCTCGGTATAATCTAAAACTATGGTGGATTTTTGAAGATGCTGAATATTACCATTGCGATTTATTTTCATGTATGAGACAGTATGCAGCATCGCTTAGCCCCGATTGCTAAGGACATTAACTTGCTTTTACAGGAATTCAGTAACAAATTATTTTTACAGAAAAAAAACTTTTCTAAATATGGTAATTTTTTTTAAAATTCTTGCAGATATACCTTTCCTATTATATTTTATAACGCCAGTTAGGTAACATTTCTCCAAGAATTCTTCTGCTAATGGTGTACTTGTATAATATATGCCTGTATACATATGAAAATCTCGTCTAATAGAGATTTTATCTATTAACGTTTTATATAATGTTAGGGATATTATGACAGTTACAGTGAAATCCGAAGTTAAAGAGGTTGTGGGAGTGTGGCGGCGTCAGGTTATTTTTCAGTTAGAGTGTGAGATCTTTACATCAAATCTACATATGTAATAATGGATCAATTTGTCTATAAAAACATATTAGAAAAAATAATGCTTATGTACGTTGATAAAGAAATGCTACTGCAATGGGTGTACCAACAAGATAACGACTTTAAGCATATCGGTCAGGGTTGCGAAATTTTGACCGGAACAAAATGATATCTCAGTACTTCCATGTCTTTTTCAATCATAGGATTTAAATCGAATTATGAAGGATGATTGAGGAAATGTGCAATTGCAAAATTAGAGATAAAAACTATGTAACAGTTATTTTTTGCCCTTTCAGAAGAATGAAGAGATATTTATCCAGAAACACTTCGTTGCGCTGGTTTTCAGATATTTTTTTTAAGAAGTCGATGGTTCAAATGTCTTGGAAATTGTCGGTACTTCTCCCGGTACTCTTCAGCGTACACAGATACTGTTTACAAAGAGGGGTTGCTAATAAAGCCATGGAACACTTTACACGTACAAAAAACTCACTGTTGCTCCCACGGTCGCGACAAGTCAAAAAGATTTGTACCGGTTAGGCATCCACTACAAAAAGGAAAACGCCCTACTGCATCCATGCCCAAACGTTGAAAATCACGGTTACGCTACTAAACATTAATTTCCAGAACTTTCTTTTTAGTTACTTTTAATTGTATTTTGCTTTACCATTTAAGATTTATGTTATGAATAAAATTGTAAACAATCCTTACTCGACTTACTAGACTTTTCTTCGTACTCACTCATCTTTTAGTTTTCTTTATTTTCAAAGTAATTTTAACAATAGTGTTGCAAAGTTGCTTAACTAATATCCAATACTAGACACACATATATCGTATATATTACTGGTTGAGTTTTTGATTTATTATAGATTTGTATTTTTATTAACTTTAAAAATTCATAATTAACTGTAACTAGGTTTGTTATTACAATAGTTTACATTAACATTAATCATTTACATATTTACTTTATTTGTTAAATAAAATACTAACCTTCGTAAAAAAATTTTTAGCACTTTTTAATACAATATTACATCTTTTTGTATACTTTTAACACATACGCTGCTAAATATTCAAAAGCAAACAACTTTTTGGTTTACACGGCCATTCTGCTGGCAGTTGAAAGTTTACATAAACGCACGAAATTTTTTTTAGTGTCGTTAGTGAGTATTCTGAGTGATAATACGGTCCTAATACAGTCTATGAGAATTATTTTTTCGAATACCAAAAATCTCCATTACTTATTCACCGGTGGAAATATCTTTACGAGTTCTTTAGAAGCGGTACCATCGTGTGTCCATTACTAACAGTCGCAGTTTTCATCCAAATTTCATCAGCGGTTATAAATTTTTGCAGAAAAAGCAGCTCGATTTTTGTTAAACAGCTGCAATTTATCGCTTGACGTTTGCATCTTATCTCTCTACTTAATCAAAATTAAAGATTCAATGCATTCAACTTGCCAACCACTGCTGAATTCTAAGTGTAAAAAATGTACGCATATCGTCGATATGTTCACGATGCTATTTCCTAGAGGTCAGTTTGGTTGTTCAAAATCATTAATTTTATCGCCGATTTCCGGATTACCTAGTAATATGAGGAAATAAGATGATGCGAAATCTTATTTCCTCATATCATCATATATGTATATATATATTATAGTTTGCACACTTTGAAGGTTGTTTATGGTTCTCTTATCCGGTCCAGATTGGAATATGCTTCAGTTGTGTGGTACCCGCTTTACCATTACCAGCAGTTACTCCTGGAGCGTGTTCAAAAGAGGTTCCTCAAATATTTATCCTACAGGATTGATGGTCATTATCCTGCCTTTGTTTCGACGTATGAGGGTCTGCTTGCTAGGCGCAATTTTGATTCTCTTGGTATACGCAGGGAGAAAGCTAGTGGCGGTTTCCTTTATAAATTAATAAATAATTTTATTGATTCTTCTGTGCTGTTGTTCTAGGTTGATTTCCTCATACCTAGTTTTGACACTAGATCATCGGCGACCTTCTGAATAGCTAGGGCAAGAATCAATGTTTTCTACAAGACTCCATTGGTACATACTCGTACGTCCAGAAATGCCGATGTATTATACGAGGATTCCTTTCGTTAATTTGAATCTATTATTGTTCGTTCAGTTTTTTTTATATGACTTGGATTACATTATTATAAGTATGTATATCTTTTTTTTTGTTAATTGGATTCTTATTTTTCTTTGTATTACATTAACTGCACCTATTTTTGTTTCAATTTTAATTTTATTCTTAAGTGCATTATGTCCTGTAAATGCTTTGAAAGACTATTATTGTTATTATTATTATATTTAAATTGGACAACATAGGAAGAAGTTCCTTTCAAAGGAGCAGTATTATCATATGTGTTTGGCCCTCTAAAAAATAAATATTGGATTGCATTACGGGCTACAAGGATCCGTAATTACGAGGTTCCTTAGGATTTTCTATTTAAAAAATTTACACTATTGAAATTTTCAAATTAATTGTTAGAAATTAACTAAATTTCACCTGCCCGCTATAAAAAAAAGGATGGCAAAATTAGAATATAACGTTGAGTTTGTCCGAACGTGGACCTAGTAGTTGAGTTTCATTTCTTATTAAATCATTCTGTTATTAGCATTTTTTAGCAAATAAAATAGAAAATTACTAAAATTAGTATACTGCTACTAAAATACAATTTTAGCAACTATTTTAGTTTGTATCAAAACGTAACATGTACAGCACGACCATCATATCCTTGGACAAAAATCTACTGCGCATCGTAGGCGTGCCGGGTGGTACACTCCGAGTCATCGGTAAGCTGTTTGTGTCCTCAGTGTGCTTATGATCGTTGCGTGGTTAAGTTGTTAAGTTACGGTTAGTCAAAGTGAGTAATTGAGGTCTTGCATTATAATTGGTTATTATTTGTTTTATTTATTATAATTAATAATGTCCAACTTAGGAGGTGGAAAAGGACTGCATTCACAAACCCGTGAAGTCGTGTTTAATGTTTTTAAAGACAATTTCAGATAACGAAACAGACATAAGAAATCGTACAAAAAGAAATTAAAGGAATACGTAGCAAGAGCAACTGGTGTTTCAAGAGCTTCTGTCTATAATATTTTAAAAGAGGGGAACGAATATCAAGCAGAACCAGAACGAAATGAGAAAGAGAACACAGAACAACTACCAGTTTTCAAATCGCCAAAAAAGAAAAGATCGAGGAAATGTTTAGTAATGGATTCAATAGACGACATTGACCTATACCAAATAAAACATATTATTTATAATTTCCACAAGACAAATAATCAGCGGATTACTATTAAAAATTTACTACAAAAACTTAAAGAAGATATAAATTTTCCGGGCGGCCGAGAATCCTTAAGAAAAATTATAAAGAAGCTTGGTTTTAGATTCTGTGCTACACAAAACAATCGCAAGATATTACAAGAAAAACCAGATATCAGAAACATTCGTACAAATTTTTTACGAAAAATAGATGTATATCGACGGCAAAATCGTCCAACTATTTATATGGATGAATCCTATATTCATAGCGGCCATACAAAATCGAAAAGTTGGACAGACAAGTCAAGAAATGGGTTATTTTCGACAATCTCCAAGGGCCAGCGTTTAATTATGTTGCACGCTGGAGGTGAGAACCATGGATTTGTAGAAAACGCTTTGTTACTTTTTAAATCCGGAACAAAATCCGGTGATTACCATCACGAAATGAATTTCAAAATTACCAAAAATGGCTCGTTGAAAAACTAATACCAAATTTACCAAAAAATTCAGTACTAGTTATTGACAATGCTCCATACCACAATGTTCAGATAAATCCAGCGCCTAATTCTAATGCAAACAAGCAAAAAATGTTACACTGGTTGACCGAAAAAGGTATTGCCTGTACATCTGATATATGACGAAAGCCCAGTTATATATGTTAATAAAATATAATAAACAACAACACTTACGATATAAAATAGACGCAATTTTGGAGGCACACGGTCATACAACTTTACGATTGCCTCCGTATCACCCTAAACTAAATCCAATCGAAATGATTTGGGCGACTGTGAAAAATTTTGTGGCATCACAAAATGTCACATTTAAATTAGAGGACGCTAAAAGGCTAGCGGAAGAAAAATTTAAAAGCATTACAATAAATGACTGGAACAAACTTTGCACTCACGTGAAGAGAGTCGAAGATGAATATAAACAAAATGAAGTTTTTATGGATGTTCTTACGGAGTCACTAATTATAAACGTGGGTGCTGATACATCTGACAGTGATTTTGGTTTCAGCGATGATTCAGAATAACTTAGTAATCATTGCTTTGTGAATGTGTTTTTATTATGTAATTTATTATGTAATTATGTAATCATTTTGAAATAAAGCTATTTGCTTCTAATTACTGGGTATTATTAAAAAATTTTGTAATTACATTATCTACCTAATCATATTAAGATTTACTTTCATAGTACATCCTCAATAGAACACTATTAAATAACACTTAGCAGCCTCATTAATTAATAATTTACATTCCATTTGGACCAGTATAACATATATTAATAAATAAAAATTTTCTAAATTCTTATTCTTGGCGTCGCGTAGTACAAAATAAAACCGCGCCTTTCTGTTGGGAATGTACCTAATCACCGAAGCGAGCGACACACTGGCGACTGAGTACGAGTAATACCGAAAGTGTGCGCAGATTTTTCTAAGGATATGATGGTCTTGCTGTACCTTTTTTTTTTATATACCTGTATGTATAGTGTTTTTGAATGAAACGAGTTTTGATATTAATTCAGTCCGCTATACAGTTTTATCTAATTTGATTGTGTCAGTGCCATTACAAGTTTAAATGAATTGCTGATGAAGCCCGTACTTTTGATCTCGTCGCCAGACTAAACAATAAGCAGCTGACGATAATTTAAATTTATCTCTGTGGGAAAAGTGTTTCTTTGCAAGTTAACAAAACATTAGATGTGTTAATTTAATTACCATTGCTTCTTTAGGGAATAAATTTACGTGGTGTTACTAATTCGGTATTAATTGATTTTACTTTTGTTTCAGTGAAATTAGCTTTAAATATAACTTCGACGTCAAACTGTTTTAATTCAAAAGCATATGTACATATGTACAATACCCATATGTTTCATAAATATTGATTTTCTTAGTCTGGATTTCTTTGAATTCGTACTATTTTACGTTCGCTATTCGAATTACATATACAGTATAAACTTCGTAAATCGGAATATCTACTAAACCGAATTATCCAGTAATACGAATCGAAAATTATTTTCAGTATAGCATTTGTAATCTGAATTTTTATGTATGTTGTAATCCGGAACTCTCTTTTGAAGCGATAT